>JAQFXZ010000689.1:0-16456 GCA_034694025.1 Ceratophysella scotica | reverse complement strand
CATTTATGGGGATTCTTCATGTGTTGTTTCAATATATGTATGTATGATCCATGCTTCGGAGTTCAAATAAATAAAAAAATAAATAAATAAAAATAATATTCTCCAAATTGGCAAATATTATGCCAACATTCGCTCTGCTGCCCATTAGGCTAATACTGCAAGGCTAGTGCGAATATTCCCTCTACAGGACGAAGGTTATGGGGAAGAATATTCGCTATTAGACAAATACCGAAAAAGTCCTATTCGCTACATAACCTTTGTCTAGTCAGCAAATATTTTGACAACCTGACTTTGTCAATCTAGACAGCAAATATTTTGCCAACCTGATTTTGTCAATCTAGACCGCAAATATTTTGAATAGACAGCAAATATTTTGCCAACCTGACTTTGTCAATCTGTCCAATTTGCTGATAGTGATAACTACTTACCTTCCTTGCAAGATGTTTGAAGTCCTCAGTGTTCAAAATTCTGCCAGTGACGCACTCATTCTTCCTATAAGGATTTAGATGCTGCACAATAACATTGGCAATCTGACTTCGGAAACAATCCATACTCGTTTGTTTCAATTTTTTCTGGAAATGAAGTTTCTCTTTCTCCACATCTTCTTTAGTTGCGGCAACTTTTTTTTTCTCAGAACTCTTTGATCTATGTGATTTCTTTCTCTCTTTGCCTGAAGAGCCTCGTCCGGACTTGTCATTAGATCTAGAACGTGCGGGTAGAGGTGGCGAGGTTACAATTGACATCAACGTGGTTGTAGACGGACTCTCAGCCCGCTCATTCGACACAGAGTCCCCAGTAACAGTAACTAGTCCAGGTCCTGGCTCATCAAATCCCGGGATTATCATTACGGACCCGCTGGTGTTCGGCGTACTAGCAAGAGACTCAGTCAAGTGTGAAGTCTCACTCTCCGCTACAACTGGAGACTCTGTTGTGATGGTTGAAGAAATTGGAAGGCTCTTGTGTTTAGAAGACTGATGACCACCTGAAACCACTTTGTCTCGTCGTCTGTCTCGACGATGGTGTTTCTGGGCTTGTGGGTCTGCAGGAGGAAGATCATCAGCGTCTGAGGTTGTCTCTAGAGAAATTCCTGCAGCCGCTGCAGACAGAGTGTCAATTCCGGATAAATAGGCGGATTCAGGATTTAGCCCTAGCTGGCTAAGTGCTTCGGCTTCATGCATTTTTTGCTCCAAATACTGCAACTTCTTGGCTCGAATTGACTTTTGGTTGATGAACGATTTCTCTTCTTCACTTCGTGGCTGAAAAAATTACAAGAAATGCTGTAATACCTGCTGTTCTAGGGATCAATCTCAGAAATAGAGAAAAATACGAGGGTTGTTTCAATAATTTCGACCATTTTTGTAAAAAAAAAAAAAGCTGTAAAATGGACAAATACGAATTAATTTTGCTGAAACTTTCACCATATTTAAAGTAATTGCTTGCAGCATATTAAATCGCAGCGAAACATTGGGTAAAAAATTTAGTTTTTATGGACAGTTTTATTGACAGTTTTTTTCGCAATTCTTATCGAAAGTGGCATGTTTTCTCATTAAAAAATCAAAAATTCAAAATATTTTCAAAATTTTACCTGTGGATATTTTTGGTCAATTTTTTACACACTTGGGCAAACACGGACTACCAGGTATCGGGTAAAAGTTTCAATAGATTTTAGCAAGTACGACGGGCAGAATTAATTTATTTTGTACATTAGCCAAAAGCGATATTTTATTTATTAAAAAAAGTCGTAAACGAGAAATAACTGGACTTCGAGAAAATTAAAGCATATTCAAGAATTGTATTGCCTTGACGCAAGCACATCAACGATCGCTGTAATGCAAATGAAAAATGGGAAAGAAAAAATAACAGTAAACGAAACAGTAAAATAAATTCTAAAAAAAAATGAAACTTTTCGACTAAATTGTAAGAAAAAATCCAAATCCAAATGGATATTTTACCCAACTTTTCTCTTTATTTACGTAAGTTATGCAATACTTACAATGTGGTAAAAGTTTCAGCCCAACCCATTCATTTTTGCCTTTTTTACAGCTTTTCAAGAAATTGTTCGAATTAATGAAACAACCCTCGTAGGACGAACGGAATCAGCAATATTAGAAGGATAGGCAAACACTCGACTCGTTCGCAGAGTGTGCTCGCATAAAATCACATCTATCATACCTGGATGCCATTTCAACTTCCGAATACTCTTATCGAACCTAGCAACACACGTACTTACGTATTACGTACGTAATAAATCAAGTTCCTATTCAACCTTCCGGAGCTGCATATACGACAAAACATATACGTGCTTTCGTAGAGCAAAAAAATGTATACCTTGTCCCATTAAAATTCTCCAGCTCATTTCACTTTAATTCTCATGTAAATGACTTAGTTAATTACCCACTAAATGGAGCTGTCAGGCTCTTCGCTATTCCCAGAAACGAACATCTGCAGCCTCTACTTTATTTGTGCAGCAATGTGGTTGAGCTCCCCAAATATATGGAACATACGTAAGCAAAGCATTTAACTGCTCTGACTCTGAAATACTTATATATCGTACACTGCAACTCGCAATTTTCAAAAAAATAACTTCTCGCAAACTTGATTTAAGTAAGAATTTGGCATTCCCTTCGCCACTTGGGATTTTAGTTTTTAGTCAACCAACTTTTTAATATTGTGAATAATTGTCTCACTTCTTAATACTGAGCTGATGACAGCACAACTTTCGATCTTGCATACACGTTGCTCGAAAACGGCATAAATGAAATTGCTTAGAAACACATTTTGGAAGCATATTTAGCATATTTTGTAATCGTGCATGGGAATGTCTTGCTTTCTTATGAACAACCACTTGTCACATTATATAGCACGTTTCGACTCAACCAACCCTAAATAAAATATGGCAAGTTGTCTCCCATAAGAAAACCATTACGCTTAACACTATACAAATGCGTGCCGGAATCGAAAAATCAGTTATTTTATGAACTTCTATTTCGGAACTTATCTCCTCTTGTGGCATCAATGCCGTATCCGCTATAATGCGCTATCTGACACCAGTGACATTTCAATTTTCTCGTTGAATTGAAAAAGTATAGTGTAAACAATCTTCCTATTTTTAGAAAGTATTTTTAGACCAACATGTCATCCAGATTGAAAACAATCAAGTTTTCATCAAAGAATTTTGCAAGTGTCTCAATATCGGCATGTATCTGCTTTCACTTGATAGTAAACAAACAAAAGAATTCCTATTTCCTCCACGTGTGTCATTCAAGTACGATCGGAGCGCGTAGGATGGCTAACAAAGAACGCAGGACACTCAAAACTCTCAGGAAAAGTAGGTTTCTCCCGTGTTAAATGGAACATAAGGATCCGTCGAGATCGAGAGGACACTGAGAGGTTATTATTCTCATCAGTTGAGTCGGAAGATCCATAAAGAAAAGACGACGCCTACACGCTTATCATATTTCTCAGAAAAGAAAGTAGGGGAAACTATTTCACTTTTCTCATGCTTGTGCCACAAAATTCCTAAAACCAGTAGCAACACAACACTTCCTCCATAGTGCATAAAATCCAATTTATTTGACATTTCGTCGAGTCGCCTGCTCATGCAACGCAGCAAATAGCCGTTTAACGTCAAACATTCATACTACTCGGTTTAGCTTAAACCAAAACCAAACCAGTTCTACCCTACCAGCTAATCTAATAGAATGGCTTAAAATCGCTGCACTGTCTCATATTCTTTCACCCTGACATTGATCAAGGTCAATGTCAAGGTTTCCGGTACAAGAAGTTTAATATTGGCCACGAAGACAATAGTCAACCGATAGATGCAGTAGACTACAAACTTGAGGCCGCTTCGTTATTCACTTGGCGTAGGCGGACGTTAAGCTCAGACATGGTCTACTAACAATTAATTTACTAATTAAAAAGGACATCGTCCTCATAATGCGTGACCTTCTCCTGTGATCATCTAGAGCCCTCTACGATTGGAGCATGATGACCAACACGGAGTCAACATCAAAGCATTTGTACTAATTTAATTTTCTGTGCCCCCAAATACGCAATAAAGCGGACAATGGACAATTGTTGGATGAGCAGAGCAGGGAAAATGTAGCTTTTCTTTGGTGAAACTAAAATGAACAAGAGATTGGAGTTGGAAGTAAGTAGGTAGATTGGATTGTTTTATCAGTTTTCTATTATTTCCTGACTTCCACGCTGCTGTGAAGTTAGACCGAATATTGCTTCTACTTCCTACATCTAAGCAGACTTATATTGATAGGTGAAAATAATGATGACTCCGGGCTTTCTCTTTCCATGTTCTATTTTAGCACCAATAATAAGAACAAATTGAAAGAAACTTGAGCAGAGAAAAAGCATTTCATCCAACTTTATCCGGCCGGAGGCGCTGCTAGAAAAAAATGAGTCAGGTTTTGTACCTTGTCTGGATATGTTACGGGTAAGTTCAGATGTCAGATTGCGGGCGAAGCGATCTGCAACTTGAGTTTGTGCATTATTAGTGCGACGAAATATAATACGACCTCCTAAAGTAAACCAAGCCCCATGCTTGCTATGTTGCCTCCAGCGTTGCCTCCACGTTTGTCTTCTACTCCCCATTAGTTAGGTTAAGTTTTTCGAAACGCAGCAGAATTATTTCGATTTATTTTAGGCTTAAACCTAATCTAATATAAACTAACTTAAGCTAACCTAAGCTAGCATGACTTGAATTAAATCATACTCCATTGGGAGGCAACAATGACAATGGTAATTGAAAGCGACAATAGGCTTCAACACTGGAGGCGACATTGCATGAGACCAGGCTTACTTCAACCAAGAATTCAATAGGGCTATTTAACTATTAGCTTATATTTATTTTAGATACTAGGAATCAGGAAAACAAAATATTAAAAAATCCTGTACCAAAATCGAAAGCAATCTAATTTCTAGTGGTTAATTTATTTTTTTGTTCAAATGTCTCCGCCCCTGTTTGTACCAGATTTTCGGTTTATGGTATTAGTTTGAATAAAGCAGGAACATGAGTCTCAACCCTGCTCTCCAGAAATAAACTTTTCGGAAAATGGAAAAACTAATTATCCTCAAAACAAAAACTGTGACATAAATTCGTCCATATGAACATCAGGAAAAGTACTCTTATATGCGACCTTATTTTTGAATTTCTTAGAACTACGTTTTCAATTCCAACTCCAATTTTTTGAACTTTATGCTCGATATTATTCTTCTACATTTCCACCTGACACATGATACGATACGCACTTTATTTTAGAAGAACTCAAAAATAATTCATACTATTCCATTCGGCAGGAAAACCATTCATCCAATCTTCCACGTGACCCTCCAGGTTATTCAGCCATCAAAAGCCTGCTTTTTGGCTTTGCGTCATACGTTGTATTGTATTTATTACAGTTAAAAATATACATGGTATGAAAGCAGATCCATGTCTTGCAGTCAAACCACTCGCCCGTGCGATTAGCCCTATTGTGTATTGTGCGTGTATAAATATAAATCCTCACTATTGTTATGAATAGATATCTGCAACTCCTTGGTCACAGGTCACGGAACCTATCAAAATCTAAGGAGAAAGTTATTGTGGAACATAATACGGAAGTAAATATCGAAATTCCTTGTGCGATACCAAGCGAATGTAAGGGAATGAATGGGCAACTTTCACTTTCACTTTGGAAACCATCGAGTGCCCATTGAATTGAAAGGTAAAAAAAAAATCAAGTAAAATTCTATTATTTACAATTTGCTATGTACCACCCACCCACCATACGAATACAAAGAGGCGATAACATCATTGGAGTATTTGAACTTGATCATTGGTGGGGGTGTTCAATTTAACATTAATATTCCGCACAGGAATTTCCTTGGACGGAACAAGCCATGGGCCATGCCACGTCAAGCAGCCGTATGTACGTGACCATGAACACCCATGGTGCCTGGTGTTTACCAACTCTAAGGTCGTCTCCGTCTCCTAAAGCTGATTCTGTATTTTCCTGATTGGAATACCATGGGAATTCAGTAAACATCACCCGCCCACGCCACGTAGGGTTCACGAGATTCGACTTGTAATGCCTAATCCTTATAAAATCCTAACAAAAGAAAATATATACCCCCCCCCCCCCCTCTCCCAAGCTATTTAAAAGATACACTTAAATATGTGAAACATAGCTATTAGTGTTCAACCAGTGCAATTTTTCAAATTCTGTCGCAGATAGACTTAAAATTTAATAAAGCTGACACTATTGGAAAGAAAGTTAAATGATAAAGATATATGCCTATTTCCATAAACTGAACATCAGAGTTTATGCGTGTTACGTAGCGTTGCTCGAGATGCATGGGTCTGACTTAAACCGGGAAAAGTCTGGGAATACGCGGCCCGTATAGCATATTTCCGAATCGTACGTACATGTGGGAATCTCAGCAGTGTAATGGTTTCTTAAGGTTAACAACTTGTCATGTTATATCGGATCGGAAGTTTCAGCAAAACCTAACCTAACTAAAATATGACAAGTTTCAGCAAAACCTAACCTAACTAAAAATATGACAAGTTCTCTCCCATAGGAAATGCATTCCACAGTACAAATTGCCATGTACTGTTTAAACAGCGCGTTTAAGCTGCTAGTTCACAGACCATGAAGGCTTACCCAGCTGTGCTCGCGAGAGAAAATATACCCAGCTGATGTTAACCCTTGACCTTGACCCTTGTGCGGCCCTGTGAAAGAGTTCCCACTTCAACATACCACATACCATTTTTCGGTGCATTTTGTTTTACGGTATTCCGTAATGATTTAAGGAAGTACTTCAAACTCATTTTGCTCATAGAATTTCCGCTATTCCTTGAAAAATGTGTTGATATAATTTTTCGAGCTCAGAGTTTTCCCTTTGTAACTGGAAAATTTGTTTACCTCTTTCCGTTTATTGCATAATTTCATTTCGTAGTATTTGGAGGCTTGTTTTCTTAGTTCAAAATCCGCGATTTCAATTGGAAATCTTTATTTATTTCAGATAAACTCGCTTCCGCTTAGTGGGATTACATTTTTATGATATTTAAGGAGCTTTTTTTTAATTACTGATTTACGGATTTAATAAGATTTTTTTAAATTGCCGGTGTTGTAGACGGTTTGAAACCTTGGTTTCTAGGGATTCTAGGTAACAGTACGTAAAATACAAGTTAAACGCTTTGTATATCCTGGTGTTCCATCCCGACACACAGTTCAGCTTTCCAACCAAAATATTTCAAAACAGTCCACAAAAAGCGCATTAATCAAAATAAATAATACAAAAACTTACGCTTATAATCCTTTCCTTAACCAGACCAGATCTCTTTCGTTTCTCCGACCTTTCATTAATCCAACTCTGGAATTTGAGCATCGCCTGAGCCTGTTCCGCTTGTTGATGATTTGGTGAGAGCGAAATCTCATTTTCGCTCGTGCCTGTGGACAGACCCTGGCCTTCAGACTCATCTTCCGAGTCATCAGAGTCACCTGAGTCCGATCCAGCTTCAGAAGCTTCTGGAGACGGTGGATTCCACTGTGTGTGCCGAGTCCGCTGGTCATAGTAGTAACATCTGCCTTCGTCATCCACATTCATTTTCCAATGGCGTGGTAGAGTTGTAGGTGGCAGGGGCGGGGGCGGCGGAAGACCTTCTGGCCATTGTGGGAAGGCAAAATCAGGCTCAGGCTGTTGTTGCTCTGGAGTTTGGAGGATGAATTCCGGGGGTGGGTTTTGGGCGTATTGTACAATGATGACCACTTCCTGGGGCAGCGTATGATCTGGAAACAAAATAAAATATGACGTCGAATTTCGTATTCTGTAGTTATTTGTAATTGTACTTTTACTTGTAATTGCCTAAGCTTTGGAATTTTAGTTTAGCCACAGTTCATATTAGCATTAGCGCTTTCTAGCTCTCCTAATTACAACACAAATGTCTCATTTTCCGCAGTTTTAAGCAGTTTAAGGCAGTTATCGGCAGTTTCAAGCTGATTACGGCAGTTCTAAGCAGTTTTAAGCAGTTTACGGTAGTTATCGGCCGTTTCAAGCAGTTTACGGCAGTTCTAAGCAGTTTTAAGCAGTTTACGGCAGTTATCGGCAGTTTTAAGCAGTTTAAGGCAGTTATCGGCAGTTTCAAGCAGTTTACGGCAGTCATCGGCAGTTTTAGGCAGTTTACGGCAGTTATAGGCAGTTTTAAGCAGTTTACGGCAGTCACCGGCAGTTTTAAGCAGTTTACGGCAGTATCGGCAGTTTTAAGGAGCTTACGGAAGTTATCGGCAGTTTAACCAGTAAGCCGCAGTTATCGGTAGTTTTGGGCACGTTTGAGTTTTCTGTGCTTTTTCAATTTTCGAAAGCAGAAAAATCAAAAGTACCGAATAGGCGACTCCTGGCTAAGAGGTTCTAATTCACTAATCGCTGTTTATTTATTTTTAAAAATCGGCTTCAAAAGTTTGAATACTCCTTGAAAATCTTTTTCAAAATTGCTCTGATGCACCGAAATTAATTTAGCAAAAAGAAACGAATCCCACTTACCGAACATTGCGTGCCGCTTTGTTGCAGTAGTCCCTGCTAAGAATCTGGCATGTTCCTGGAGAGCCGAAATCATACATGGGAATGGCACTGATGAACATGCCAGATTCGTAGCAGGGACTACTGCAAGAAAGCGGCCTGCAATGTTAGGTAAGTGGGATTCATTTTTACTTGCTAGGAATTGGCTTCGCCCCATCGTTTTTAAGATCGGATGCACAATAGCAACAAGTAAAGTCGCATTCTCATTCTCATCCAAACAATGTGTGGGAAAAGTTCATTAATGTCAAAGGTCAATATGTAAAATATTTGAAGCTTGTTCCATTTTGTATGTAAAAGTTGCAAAATCAAAAAAGAAGCCTCAGAACTTCTGAAATGCCCCTCGTACTGCTTTTTGTTTGTAGCCAGCTCACCGTTCAAATCAATTGACTTCCAAGTGACAGTTGCAGGATCCAAGAAGTAGCTACAAGACGGGTCCACAATAGGAACAGTTGTCATATCTAAACCGAGTCGAGCACATCTTTCTGTATGAAGTGAAACCATTTCATCTTGCTGTCTCCGATTCTTTTCTTCTTCTTCCTCCTGAGCAACTCTGGCAGCAAACTCAATTCGTCGTTGTTCCTTTGACATTCCAGGGTGAATGTTGGATTGGATGGAGTGATTATTGTACGTGTGACGATAGTGTTCTCTATTGTCACGTTGATTGGGCTCAACCGAGAATGAAGTCACTCGTCTTTCGATCTTATTTCGAGGTTTGGAGCGTCTAAGAAATCGGTTAACGTTAACATATGAATTTTGGAATTTTTCATAAAATTATGCTAAAAAACTCACCCATCTCTGTGATATGCCGAACTTTTAAACTCATTTCCTCTTGAATGTGGCTCTGCTTTGTCGGCTTCACGTTCATGTTCCTTTAGCTGCTCAACACGTTCTCTTTTCGGTATTCGAAATACTTCCTGCAACCCTGACCAAGATGAGAGCAAGTCCTTGGCTACATCCACAAATTCCCAAATGATCTCAACAGCATCATTCACTTCAATAACGGAAGCTTCAAGTGCTGTTGTCGCTGAATCTGCTGAAGTGTCCATTTTCATATCTTCTTCGTTTATGGTCCCTTCAATGGGTGAGAACATTGGTGTGGGTGGCTCGTCATCAGCTAGCGTTATTACCGGTATGGACTTCATCGTGGAATTGTCAACGGAAGAACTTGAAGTTGCTTCCGATACTTCCGGTTTCACTGTACGTTTGATCAGATTCGATGAAGGTGGAGCCGCAGCCCATTTCTCGACAACTTGCCAAACTTTACTGTCTTGAAGTAAAGTCTTATTTGGGATTGGCAATACTTCTAAGGCTTTGAGTACCTAGAAATATAAGATGAAAAAAATACAGGCAATGAACATATTCCAGCTAAAGTCTTGATGGAGAAATCTCACTACTAAACTAACACATTTTAGGCTTCAGAGGTAGCTGCTTTGACAGGACGAGGGTTGTTTCACAAGTTTTGAGTCATTTTGGAAAAAGCTATAGAACAGAAAAATGAATGAATCGGGCTGACACAGCATTTAAAGCATGATAAAGAAATGATTTTTTTTTCAAAATCATTGACCAGAATCACCCAAAATTCGTCTTCAAAATCCCAAAATCAATGACGCTTCGCCGTCAAAATGAAATCAACGAATCAAGATCAACGATATTTTTTGATTTTAAATTGTGATATTGAAATCAAATCGTATTTAAATTCGCCTATTTAGCTGAAAATCTTGATTTTATAGATATTTCTACAAAATCAAATACAAAATCACGTCATTTCTTCAAAATCAAATTCCGAAAATCAAAATCCTTAAGATCCTTAAGAATCCAAAAGCATGATCTTAAAATCTCTATTTATGTTTCACAGGCTTATTAAAAAATGACAGCAAAAGAATCGCTTTTTAGTCAGTTACAAAATAGGCTATTTCGTTCATCTGAGTTGGTAAATCTCGTCAAACTCCCAGACACGGAAGTCTACATCTGCTCCGTGTTAGTGTCAAAAATTTACGAAAAATACAAAATAATACCGACGTAAAATGCAAAATTTTGAATTTTCTAATGAAAAACGCCATGACGCTGTAACGAAACTTAGTTCTTAGTTTAAATGTGTTCTCTTCAGTCAAATTCATTCATTTTTCTCTGTTGCACAGATTTTCCAAAATGACTCAAAGCTTGTGAAACAACCCTCGTACACCTTTGTACTGTTGACTTGCTTACCAGAATATGGTACCGTTCATTGTTCATGGCTATATCCCCGGAAATCAGAGTTTCGACCGGAAGTGGCAAAGAGAGCATCCATCCCCAAATCAAGCGAAGCCCACGATAGTCCAAAAAGAGGCGACGACAAGGAAATTCACCGTTGATCAAGATGTTTAGAATCCTTTCACGGTCAGCCCAATTTTCTGCACGAACCATGAGACGAGAGAGTGTTAGGGTTTCCATTTGATTCCGTAGTCCCGTACTCTCCAACTTTGAAAGCTCTTCTTCAAACTAAATTCAGAGGAAGAAAATTATTAGCCGACTGAAACTACAAAAGTGCAACGTGTCAACTTTTCCATTAGAATCATTACGGAAATGTCTTCTAGTGCTCGTGCATTATCCTTCCTTCGCTTTCTTCGAACCACTCGTCTCGGTTTAACGACGACAGCTTCCACATCTTGATCTTCCTCTTCTTCGTCCTCTTCCTCTTCCTCTTCGTCTTCATCCTCTTTGTCATTGTCTCCGCCGATCCAACCCCGACATTTGGGAGCCATACAGAAACAGCGCTGAGCCTCTTTCCTAATCATTGTAATTATTTTAATAAATAGTCTTAATAAATATCAAATAACATATTTTAGTAGTAAACTAGTATGTTTCAGCCTTGAGCGACAGCGTTAAAAATTCAAAGCTCCAGTACGAGGGTTGTCTCAAAACCTTTTACCGACTTTGGAAAAAGTTGTAAAACGCATCAAAATGAATCAATTAAGCTGAAACTTTTCACACATTTAAAGTAACTGAGTTAAATTACAGCAAAACAATGGATAGAAATATTATTTTAAGCAGGGCTGGGCAAATCATTTGATTTTGAAAATATATGATTTTATAATCATGATTTTCGTCATTCTATGGATTTTGATTTTTGGATTTTGATTTTGAAGAAATAAACTGATTTTGTATTTGATTTTGTAGAAATATCTATTTTTGATCTTAAAAATAACGATTTTTGCTAAATTGACAATTTTAAATCACTATTTGATTTCAAAATCACGACTTAAAATCAAAAATAGCGTCGATTTTCGTTTGATGATTTGATTTTAGCGGGGAAAAGTGATGGATTTTGATTTTGGGATTTTGAAGGCGAAGTTTTGGTGATTTTGACAAACATTTCTTGATCATTTTGCCCTGCCCTGAATTTAAATCGAATATTGTTTTTCGTGTTTTCAGGCGAATTTCTTTCACTGTTTCTCTTAAAATTTCCTTCTTCTCGTTTTTCTTTTGCATTACGGAAGCCCATCGTTGGTGTCCCGTCAAGACATGCAATTCTTAGAATACGCTTAATGAGTCGAAGTCCAGCTACTATATTTGTTTTACAGGTTTACGTAAAATAAAAAAAAAACTCGATTTTGGCAGATTTGCAATATGAAAAATATCGTCCGTTCTACTTGGCGAAATATATTTTGCCAAAAACGTGTTTTTCAACTTCTGCTCAATCGTGGAAATTCTTGGAGGAAAATATGCAGAGGCAACGAGTCCCTTGAATCTTTTTTTTTAAAGAAAAAAACGCAATGCTCGACTAGAATTGTAGTAAAAACTGTCTTTATTAATACTTTTACCCAATTCATTGCAGCAATGAAACTTGGTTATTACTTTACCTGTGCTGAAAGTATCAGCCCAATTCATTCATTTTGTTTGTTCACAGCTTTTCAAAAATCGGTACAAACTTCTGCAACAACCCTCGTATTCGCTTATGCTGAGAATTTGCAGATATAGCATAATTTTAAATACTTACCCATAACGCTGAAACTGGTAGTCAAACGTGATTTCTTCTCCAGCCTCCAGGTCACGCCGGGCGAAGAACCCAATTCGCAACTCGCCATTTACGGTCCACTGTAAGATGTTAGTTTGTTAAATCACTACAACAATACTAAAAATGAACAGGGCTGGGGCTGAGAAAAAATCACTAGAAAATGAGTTTCAAAATCATGGACCAAAATCACCGAAAATTCGCTTTCAAAATCTCCAAATCAAAATCAATCACTTTTCGCCGTCAAAATCAAATCATTAAGTCAAAATCAACGAAATTTTTTATTTTAAATCAATTTTTTTAGCCTGAAAAAAGGACTGTTATATAGTGTCAATTTTATTTTTTAAATCGTGATTTAAAATCGCCAATTCAGCTGAAAATCGTGATTTTCCAGATCAAAATAGATACTTCTGCAAAATCAATACAAAATCAGGCAATTTCTTCAAAATCAAAATCCAAAAATCAAAGTCCTTAAGAAGATCAAAGATAACCAAAATCATGAATTTGCCCAGCCCTGAAAATGAATGCTACTTTAAAATTATATGATATAACAGTACCTTTTGAGTTTCACAATTTGGTTCACAACTGTGATTGATGAATCGAGAACAATTCCCTCTTAGAGTTGCATCAATGATAGCATCTGATTTGAGTGACATAAAGTAGAAATGTTCTTGGTTTCCCTTTGCATATTCCGTAATTCGTTTGTCGAATTCTCGAGGACTCAGCACTTCACCAACGTACTCAATTACAAATCCATCCCTAATGAAGAGAAGTATAAAAGATTTCAAAATCTGCAAGTTGTAAAATTGTGATTTGTGAGTGATCATCAAAGAATCATCTATTTTTGCATACTGTGGCAAGGCCTGGGTGGTTCTCAGTCCATATCCTTTCTTGTCAGTCTTGAAGACGTCCAACGCACAATATTCCTTCTTCTGAAACCTCTTGTTCGTGCATTTGGTTCCTGTCGCACATCTCGAGCCACTAAATAAAAAATAAATATTAACGCATGCTTCTTTCGGATAATGTGAATGGGTTTAAATTCAATATTCATATCAATACGAGGGTGATTTCATAAATCTTGTCACATTTTTGAAAAGCTGTAAAACAGGCAAAACTGAATGGATTGGGTTGAAACTTTCACCACATTTTAAATAATAACTACGCTATGTTGCAACAAAAAATTATTTTAAAAAATCCAAAATAAAAACAGCTTTTAAGTTAACATTTTAGTCAAATTTTCACCCCTTTGTCTATTGAATTACAGTAATCGTTGAAAGACTACGGCGGCGACAATACAATTCTTAAAATATGCTTAAATTCTCATTAGTTTAAGTCTAGAAGCTGTTTTACAAGATTTTAAATTAAAAAAATGTTTGGGAAAAAAATCGCATTTGGGAAATTTTCAAAAATATTTATTTCGTCCGTCCTGTTTGCAGGGCTGTGCAAAGTCATTTTGAAAATCAATGCTTTTAAAATTAGACTTTTTGTAGTCTTAAGGATTTTCAATTTTTGATTTTGATTTTTAAGAAATGACCTGATTTTGATTCTGATTTTGCAGAAGTATCTATTTTGATCTTGAAAATCAGGATCTTCAGCTAAATTAGGCGATTTTAAATCTCGATTTGATTTCAAAATCACGATTTAAAATAAAAAATATCGTTGATTTTGATTTCATGATTTGATTTTGACAGCGAAAAGTAGGCGATTGTGATTTTGGGATTTTGAAGGCAATTTTCTGTGTTTTTTTTTAAAGTGATTTTGAAAATCATTTTCTAATTATTTTGCCCAGTCCCGCCTGTTTGCTAAACCCTCTTGAAACTTTTACCAGAAACATCGTAGTTCATATCTGCTCAAGTGTTGCAAAAATTTAAAGAATATGCAGAGGCTTAGATTTTGAAATTTTGAATTTTCTGATGAAAAATACGCTATTAAACTACTAAAATTGCTATAAAAACTTTCCTTGGCCATTTTCCCCAAATTGGTGCTGCAATGTATCTGAATTTACTTTAAATGGGTCAAATTTTCAGCCCAATCCATTCATTTTGCCAGTTTTACAGCTTTTTAAAAATAAGACAGAATTAATGAAACAACCCTCGTCTAATAAATACCATTCAATGAAGAGTAGTCGATTGATACAATCGTCACTGCATCCAACTTCTCCACGCTGGATTTCCTCCTTTGTCAACTGATAACAGTCACAAGTTATCCCCTTACTTTCCTTACTTATTGTTCTCTCTGTTCTAAAAATATTCTCTTCAATCCCTTGAAACTTTTCCAACTTTTCTTCCAACTCCTTATCCGTTTGATCATAGATTATGTAGCCAGGTCTTCGAACTAGAGTTGAGATCACCGGAGGAGGAGCTGATTCCAGAATATCCACGCCAGTACTCGATTCTTGGGATTGCTGACTATCCACAAGGGACAAGGAAGCGAGTTCGGATGTAAAACTGGACTCTCCAGGTTGTGTGCTTTTGAATGACTCAGCATCCAGTGAGTTTCTCCAGCGAGATTTTAGTTTCATTGCAGAACTCAGACCTGATGATCCAGATAAATTACTTGGAGTACCATCTCGGGGCGGTGACCCTGATCCGAGGGAGGGTGGATACGGAATTGTGGATGGAGTTGTCGGAAACTGAACCGGAGGGATTGAGAATGGAGTTCCAAATGCACTGTTCGAATTGGAACCGCTGGAATTAGAGTCATCATCCTGTGTACTGCTTACAGGAGGAGGAGGACCATGGTCAAAACTGGAAGATGTCGAGAAAACTACTTCTCTTCGTCGTTGACCACCTCGGCGAGTTTCTAGGGTCCGGATACGGGAACTACGACGGATTTTATTGGGATCTACGAATGAAACAAAGATAAAAGGCTCGATTAAAATGACGAGGGTTATTCCAATTATTCGTGCGTGTCTTTGAAAAGCTGTGAAACTGACAAACGTGAATGAATTAGGCTGAAACTTTCAGCACAGTTAAAATAATTACGTCACATTGCAGCAAACGATTGGGTAGAAATTTGCATAGGCACAGTTTCTAATCCAATTTTAGTCAAAACATTGCGTGTAAAAGAAATCAAAGTCTTTGCCTGTGCATTTTTTAGTCAATTCTTTCAAACTTGAGCAGATATGGACAGTTTTTATAGCAATTTCAGTCAAAACTTTGTTTTTGTCATTTCTGTTAGACCAATTTAAAAAAAAATATTCTTCTTAAAAAATTGTCTCTCAATTTTCGTTTTCATTACAGTACATTATTCGTCGATGGGCTGAGTCAGGCCAATACAATACAATTCATAGAATATGCTTAAATTTTCCTCAATTGAAGACAGCAATTTCTGTTGTACATGTTTTTTCTTCAAACAATGACAGACAAAAAATCTCTTTTGGATAATTTACAAAATGCATTACTTCGTCCGTCCTAGTTGGTGAAACCTGTTGAAACTTTTATCAAAAACATGGTGGTCGATGCATATCTGCTCAAGTGTAGAAAAAATTGACGAAAAATATATAAATGCAAGGATTTTGAAAGAACCTTTACCGAAAATGGTCAATTTTCACGATTAATTTGAATTTTGTGGAATTTTAAGCCCAGAGCAATGTTAAACAAAAATTCTTATAAAAAATGTGTACCTATATGAATATTTTTAGCCAAGTTTTTGCTGCAATTTAACGTAGTTACTTTAAATGTGGTGAAAGTTTCAGCCCAATTGATTAACGCTGTTCAGCATTAACAACTTTTCAAAGACGCGCACGAATTATTGAAACGGCCCTCGTAAAAATGTTCCGTGTATTTATTTACCGTCTGAGTCATCTTTCTCTTCATCTCCTGACTTGGGTGTTGGAGTTTTCTTCTCCGCCTTGACTTTCCCTTTTGGTTTAGCAAAGAGATTGCTCAC
>JAQFXZ010000688.1:0-16459 GCA_034694025.1 Ceratophysella scotica | reverse complement strand
CTGCATACTATGTAAATAAGAATATTTTAGATTTCCGAATGCGCATGCACCCAAAAGGGCCTGCGCCCAAATGTGCCCGCGCCCAAATGTGCCTGCCCCCAAATGTGTCTGCACCCAATTGACGGCGCCCAACTGACGGCGCCCAAATGACTGCGCCCAAATGACGGCGCCCAAATGACAGCGCCCAAATGACTGCGCCCACTTGACGTAGAATCATGCTGAACCTATGTTAGGGCCAAAAGAACTTGGTTGAGGTAAATTAAGCCCCATATCCCATTTCGCCTCCAGCGTAGCCTCCCAATGTTAGAGCCATTGTTGCCACCCTTGGATTGTGATTTAATTCAAGTTATGTTGGATTAGGTTAGATTTAATTTTAAAATAGATCGGAACGATTAAAGTCTGAGGTGTTTCGAAAAGCTAACCCAAAAACCTAACCCAACGTATGGGAAAAAATAAAGTAAGCTTATGGCAAGAAAACGCGGAGGCACCGCTGACATTGAAAGCGACATACTAAATGGTATTGTTTACTTTAACCCAGTATTTTGACCAATCGGCCTTGGATCAAACATTCGACCTTGAGTTTAGCTTAAAACAGCGTTTAAAGCTGACCTAAACATGGTGATTTCATCTAGGCTTGTTAGCAACTTAAACGAATAACCTAAATCATAAGCTGCGTTAAACGAAACTCAAGGTCAAGTGGTTGGCTAACCTCGCCACGAGCCACGAGTTAAACATTAAGCTAAACCAATCACACATCAAAAATCGCAGGTATTTCAAACTAATACAATGAACTTACGCCCTACAATGCAATGGAATGCATGGTAATTAGAGGTGTGCAGGTGCTTGTAGATTTTGAGTTGAGCTAGAATTTAGTTGATACCAATTATCAGGACTTTCTTCTCGAGTCGAACCTTGTTTGAGAATCAGAGACCGTATCTCTTTGCGTTGATTATAAATCTTCCAAATGAATATTCCGAATCCGATGATTGTAATGAAACCGAGCAGCACGGTTGTCGTGACCAGAGCCGTAGACTTGGATTTTTCTGGAAGCACAACTTTCTGGGTTACTGGAGCTGTGGGAGAGGCTGTTGGAGCTGGAGTCACTGTTGTGGGTTTTACTGTTAGAATTCAGATGGTTTGATTTAATGATTTAAAAGTCAGTTAATTTATAGATGGCAAAAATTACAATAAATTGCATGACCTACCAGTTGGAGTTGTAGGAGTCGGCTCAGTTGGAGGGTCTTCTATTTCGACAATAAATATTTTCTGTGCACTTCCAGCATCTGAAGAAGCTTGACAGATGTACTTTCCTTCATCGAACTTTGTGAGGACTTTGATAGTGAAGGAAGGGGACGTGGTTTCCAATTCCGCTTCAGTGTCTTGAAGAACATAGTGATTCTTGTACCAAGTAATTTGGGTTGGTTGTGGGTCGCCTTCTGCATCGCAGTTTAGCGTCAGACTGTTTGCTTTGCTTAGGTTCAAAACCCAGCGTTCGTATATTTTCTTGAAATAGGGCGGAGTTGGTTCTAGAATATTGTGATATCAAGAAATCAAAATCATAGAGGCCATTTGCATTGAACTTACTTTTGACTTTAATGTTGACAACTAACGACGCGGAGCCAATTCTACTGGTTGCTGTACAAATATGCCGTACTGAATCATCTGCTCCAGGATTGGTTAGGTCAAAGGGCTGTCCGGTCTTCTCATTCTAGAAATTCGAACATTCGTCACACTTCTTAGAAACTGAAATGAATCCAGAAGGCAATTACTGTTTTTCAATTACGCGAACAGTAACTTCCGGTGTTGGGTCGCCAGATACATCGGGACAGAATTCAGCCACATTCTCGAATCTCTTTGAAAGACCCTGATAAACAATGGTGGTCTTATGGTCACTGGAGAAGGAAGGTTTCACCGGCTCTAAAATGAAAAAAAATACAAAATTCAAATGGCCAGCACACGTTTCGTAATTTCCTGTTTCACTAGCTGGCAGTTCAAGTTCAACTCGTAAAACTACTGACAGCGGATGCAGCAGGCACAACTTGTCCTTGAATTTACTTACCTTTAACCTGAACGTAAAACTTCGTAGTTTTTACTCCAAAATCCGTGATAACCTCATGAATGTAAGTTCCGGCATCTTTAAGCTGAATTTTCTCATGAAATTCCCACTTGTCGCCTGTCCTGATCCGAGAAGTGTCGTTTAATACCAGAGGCTCCTGCAAAAGATCGAAATATGCATACGTTAAATCGTAATTTGATGCTAAAAAAATTGAAAAACATCGACGGTCCATCGATAATTCTGAAATTTCTCAATAGAACGTATTCGTGAACCAAAGCAGCTGCCACGTTCGGCATTTTTTAGTGGTGACTTTGTAAAATAGCTGATCTTTACGCTTTACGTCTACGTTCTATGTCTGACTGCCATCATCATTGAGCGGTTGACCATTAAATAGTATTAATGACCCGGGCACATGTTTTGAAATCGTAGATAGGAATTTAAACACTGTAATACTTTGTTATTGGCAATCTCTTGTCACATAATAGCACAAGTTTCGGCAGAACCTAACCTAACTTAAAATATGACAAGTTGTCTCCCATAAGAAAAGCATTACAATATGCAACTTTTCATGCACGATTTAAAAAATTTGCGACCCGGACTCCTGTTTTTGTTTCAATCGGAAAAGAAACAGCGCAAAGTACGCAACAGTCGCACAGCTGGTTACAATTTCAGAATGACCTCTAAACTACAAAGTAAAAGAAACAACCACTTCACTGAACAAATAGAACATGGAGTTACTTTCGAAGCATCTAACCTTCCACCACCATTGGGCTTTAACCTCTCCTTTGTACACCACCTTTGTATTCTTCTCCAGGCTTATGTTCGTCTCGTCCACATAGAAAGTAAGATTCGAGAATCCGCTATGCAAACCTTCTAATATGTAGTCGTTTCCTAAACGCATACATTCATATTTTGAAATCATGCAACAAAATAGAATTATAAAAAAAACGAGGCTCAAGGAAAATCTTACTTGAATGAACGTTGAGTTTAAAATATTTCGTGTCGGATCCAACATAATTCTGGGCCAAACATTTGTAGAATCCATGTCTAGGGAAGGTCACACGATATATCTGCATCTTTGAATTCCCGTTTCGGTCATCGTGGTAAGGATGATAACCCAAACCCCATTCCCATGAAGAAGGTGTGGAGTTGTCTCTCATGAGCTGCAACGAAAGTCGTATTAATTAAATAGGGTTCTAAATGACTAATTATCTTGTTTGAATCTAAATCAACGTACGCGGAACCATGTTACATTGGGCGCTGGCAAGGCATCTAGTTCACATGAAAGTGAAGTTTGAGTTTCCGTGAACGCGTTCACCTCTACATAGTTAGGCTTGAATTTAGGAGCAATGGGTTCTAAAAATCAAAAATAAATGGTTTTAATTTTCCTTTTTTTTTTTTAAATGAATTTTGGGTTACGGATTTACCTTTATAACTCACTGAACGGGATACATTGGCCCATTCTGTAGAATTCCAAACTGGACCGAAGCAAAAAATCCGTGTTAAATTCCGATTGGGCACCGGAACTTTGTCTCGCACCACAATGGCGTTGCTTCGTTGATCGTAGTATCCGTAATTGTCTGCATATTTAAAAAAATAAAAAAAAATAAAAAAAAAATAAAAAAATAAATAAAAAAAAATAAAAAAATACAGCTCAAAGTTTCCAAAAAAAATTTCTTTAAAATTACATGGTCGAAGTTGGACAGTATTATTGTTGAACATAAGGCCAATTCGATAACCGAGAGCAAAATAGTAGACGGAAAATCTGCATCTCACTTCGACGAGATCATTTTCGACGACGAATCCTCCGTGCTTCAGTTGGTGCATAAAAATCATGTCACTCCCATTAACTTCGTTCCACTGGAAGTCTACAAAAGAAAGAATTCAATTATTCCTGAGTAATTCACCTTGAATAGCACGCTATATAGGCGTAGAACAATTTCTATAAATACATACGCAAATTGTAGGTGTTCATAAAGTCAGGAAACCTTTGGTTCGCACCGTTTGACCAAACGGGTGACTGCGTAGGAGTCACAGGCACGTGCTGAGGAATTTGGTCAACCATGGGCGGCATTGAGTAGAAGAATTGTTGAGCTACAACGATAGATCCATTAGCGGAGCAGTAGGCTGTACCTGGCTCATAACTTTGAGGAGACACGAATGACGTCGTCATGGCCGATGAAGCTAGGGAAGCATTTCGAGCGACTATCTTTACACAGGCACGCTAAATCAGAGACACACATTTCGAATATACTAATTAGAGTAAATCCAGGAAATTTAAAATATGATGTGCGAGGAAGATTCTATTACATCGTAGCTCTGCTTGAAAAGATGTATTAACAGACGAAAAGCTTTCATCAAAGATAAAGCTAAAACTATATTGAATATCTGAAAAAAATTAGGTAAAAATATTTATATGGGTAGCTTTTATTACAGCCTTAGTTGAAACGATTTTGGTTTGGTCACTTTTTTATAAATTGAAAAAATCCAACAATTTCGGTTTTAAAGTTTTTTTTAAATGTCATATAAAACATATCCCTTTGGGTAATTTTAAAAATAAATTACTTCCGCAGTGTCGCAAAAAGTCGTAGATGGGAAAGATTATTCGGTCTTGAAGATCACCAAGGCTGGGCAAGATACTTGAAAATGTATCTTGAAGATACATGTATCTTAGAAACAAATTTATAGCTAAAAGATACATGATGCTTGAGATACACGTTTTTTAAAGATACGAAGATACAAGATACTTTTAGCTATCAAGATAATATCTTGAAGATACAAAGATACACCATGAAAAGTACTCAAGATACTCAAGATACCACATTTTGTTTCAAATTCAAAATACTACCTCCAAGATACAAGGTACCAGGATACTGCACTTTGTCAAGATACAAGATACAAAGGTCAAGATACTTTTAGTAAAAAAGATACGTATCTTGAGATACAGTATCTACAAGATACTTGTATCTTGCCCAGCCGTGAAGATCACTGATCTTAAGATCGCGATCTTCGGCTGTAAAATGATCTTGAATTCGGGATCTTGATCTTGAAATAATAGTCTGATCTTGATCTGGGGATCTTGATCTTAGACGACGTAATGACCTTGATTTATGATCATTCCGCCATAAAAGCGTAGATCGCTATTTTGAAGATCACATGATCTTAAGATCGCGATCTTCGGCTGTAAAATGGTCTTAATCTTGAAAATTTTAATTATTTTGCTTGATCTTGTGATCTTCTGAGCTTAAAATTTTCATTAAGCTCAGTGATCTTCAAAATCATTTGCTGATGATCCTTCCATCTATGCAAAAAGTACGCTGAAGCAAAGACTTTAGACATATTTTATTAAAAGAAAAAAGCCATGTTCGACTATGTACAATTAAAGACTGTCCGTATCCATATATTTACCCAATTTTTCTGAAATACTATCATTTGGTTATTGCTTTACCTGTGCTGAAAGCTTAAGCCAAATTCGTTCATTTTTGTCTGTTTTATTTTATAGCTTTTCAAACAGCCCTACGAATCAATTGACTAACCCTCGTACTAACCTGATTCTTGACAGTTCGGAACAGATTTTGACAAGTCATGCCTTCATGACAATATGCAAAGTTAATATTGAGGTCTTCGTCAGATCTCCCGGTTCCGCTCTCACAGCTCCATTCCGGAAGATTATAACTGCCTTCCTCCCTGACGACCAAGTAGGCTGGACATGCCAGACTTCCGTTTCCCAATCCAGTTTGAAATGGATCTTCTCCGTAGTCCGGATTAGACACGTTTATCAGTCGGACTATCAAGTTCTCATTGAGGATTGTGTGATGTTCATTGTAATGTAAGGTCGTAGTACTGGGTGTAGATGTTGTTGATTGTGTCATGTTGCCAGTATTTGTGGTTGCATTTCTTGGTTCGTAGTGTGCTTGGACAGTTCGGAACAGGGTTCGATTTGCTACAGAACGACAAGTGAACAGTTCTGGAGAGTCTTTGAAGTTGTAGTGCGGGGAGATTCCAAGGGTAGCGTCGTATTTGAACGTATTTGGGTTCATGAAATCAGTCTCGTTGAACTGCCGCTCGACAGGGGAATACTGAAGGTTGTGCGTGTAGTAAATGGCGTGTTCCTGCGTAAAACATTAAGTGCGATAGGATTAGCTTACGGTACATTTTTACCCAGAACTAAATCCGGACAAAATTGTTAAAACGAAGAAAACTCGAACATACGCAAGTAAAATTGTTTATTAAAACTTAAAAAAAAACGGTTAAGGAACTATCTTTTTTAAAAACTGCTTTTCTAGGTTTTCAAAATACATACCTACTTGAAATTGTGCCGGTGGCACACGAGCTATTCAAAATTGCACGAAAATATGGCAGGGATGGGCAAAATATATGTATTTGAGTGTATTTTGCATCTTTGTATTTTCGGAGTACCTACTGGAGTATTTTGCATTTTGAACCATTATTTTGAGGCCATCGGGCATTGAAATATTTTTCAGTGTACTTATATCGTAAAACGGTGAAGTGGGCGTACATGCCTAAATTTTTGGTATTAGAAATGCATACCGGATAATTTATTTTATGACTGCTTGAATATTTAATTTTCTCTTACAAAGCATTATATTCTTGTACTTATTGGTAATTTGTATTTTGAACATAGTATTTTAAATACAACATTTCCGGATTTTGTTGTATATTAAATACAGGTATTTGGAATACTTACGCTTAAGTTTAGATACATGAATTTTGTATTTTGTATTTTGGCGAAAGCAAGTATTTTTTTTTGAGTATTGTATTTTTCGTCAAAATTTTGCTGTCAAAATAAAGGTAAATTGAAAATACTTTCTCAAGTATTTTTCCAAACCGCCTTTTTCAAAATATTTATGGAAGCTATAAGATATTTTACGAACCTCATTATAATTGTAAATCCATTCAATGGGATAGCTTGCCTTGCACTCAAACCTAATTTTCGAGTATTCGTATTGATTTGTCACAACTACAGGAATAGAAATCACTTGGCTGAGGTTAACCAACGCATGCATCGTTGTCTTTCCACCATATTCTTGATCAGTACCCACGTTTATGCTTGGGAATTCAAACGACGACTTGGTAAAAGGTGTAATCAGGACTAGAACAATTATTTGTTTGAGAAAATGGGTTAATTCAGGTTTTAAGAAATTCAAAGCCATTTTGCTTCATCAACTTTTCACTTAAAGCAAGAGACACTGACACCGACCGTTTAGGAATTGATATATACTGGAATCATGAAGAATTGTACATTTATCACATTATCGTGTTACCGTATCAGAAGCCCATAAATTAAATGAATAAAGTGTGCATAAAATTTATATTTAAAAAGCAAACCATGAGCATTTACATTGACGGATCCAGTTCCGTACTAATTTTTGAGTGTTAATTGGATGCATGGAAGCACGACATTCATTTATTGATACAGAGACAGTGTTATTTATGACACGATACAATTTTAACTTTAGCTCCGCGTACTTAAACTAAATCCGGAAATTAGAGTATGCGTGTGCTGATTCTCTTCTACTATATTACATACATAATGTACCAAAAGTCACAGTGAATATAATAATTTGCAGGAGCTTTATACTAGATTATTGGGATGAGATATCAGCTTGTATAGTGCTATTTCCGTGCAAAGTACAATGTACAATGTACAATGGGTTCTGCTTCCGCTAAGTATTGGGTCATCCGTCATCTCATATTAGAATTGGTAGCAGAAGCGAATTAAATTTTATACGGCGAGCGAAGTGAGGAACATCAGCAGATCATTGAATTGTCAAAGCTAAATTTACCTTGGCTAACTAATAACATAGACTTCGAGTGTTCGTTCCTTCATGAATCATAAGACATGAGAACCTATCCGTCAATGAAAATGAATTTGGAATTATTTATTGTGTGGAAGCCTGAATAAAGGACTGTAATAACTATAAAAAAAAAAAAAAAAAAAAAAAAAAAATTGGATGACCCGGTTAATGCAAGCCAGAGCTGGCGGCCTCAAACGTCTGTTACTTCTATCTGCGCTTCATCCAATAGCGAATCAGTTCGGATTCGGATTTGCACAAAAAGCAACGTTTCAATTTCGAAGACTGCAATTGCTATTGTTTCTAAAACTCACCTCACCGCCGCACTTTGTGTTGAAGGTTGAGTTCCTTCAACATTTACAATTACCACTGCACTAAACATAAACACTAATAGACAAGCTGATCATCATATCAGATGTTAACGTAGAAGACGATACCCTTCTTCTGTTGGTATTGGTATGCTCGAATGTCACGTCCAAAGTTGTATCAGAATCAGAATTAGAAACCTGGATCCTCAAAATCCTTCACCCTTTAGTTTTGCGTTAGAATTGAGGCCAAAGTTAGAGAAAATGACTGCACTTGAAAGAGGGTATGAGGGTTTTCAATAAACTAATTTAATTTGAAACAATACTCTGAACTCTGACCTTTGACTTGTGGTTTTCACTCTGACGACCTCCGAAACATGGCCCGACCATGATGTGATGACCGTGATCCAAGAAGACAACAATCGCTTTTAGCTTTTAGCCTAATAAGAACGTACTACTTGCTCGGTCATAGTTACCAGAGTTCGTACTGCACAATATTAATGCATGAATGACCCATAATTCTCGAAAAAATGAGGTCTATCTCCCAATCTGTTTTTCGACTTAATACACTTGACCCTTTTGCTCAAGTTTAAATGACGGAACAAAATATGAATCATTTACAATATTTTGCGTTTTGACCTTTAACTTTCTGTTTTAAATTGCAGTCCCATGTTGGCAATTGCCAAGCACAAGAAGATGCGCTACATCGATCGGTCATTGAGGTCAGCATGTTTGATGGAAGCCCGTAACGTGTGGTCGTCATTCTACTTCCTCTCATCAATCGCCGTATTCTTCTTCCTCCCGCTCATCCTCCTCATTGCACTCTACTGGGTCATTTCCAGGAATCTCATGTCTGACCCCTGCAACACCTCTGCAGCCAGTCGATCTGTCAGCGGTATCGACCATCCGAACATGAGAGCTAGGAAGCAGGTATAGCAATTGACAGTTACCGGTACCTTTTTACTTCGTTTCATAGCTATTCTGCGGATTCCAGAATATTTGAAGTTTTGTTAATCTGTAGACAGGTGATATTTTAATTTTTAACACGCTGCTACGTTTTCTTGTGTTCACTCTGCTAGTGCTTCTAAATGATTTTGTTTTAGCGCTGTATTTACAAGGTCATTCGGAATTTCAGTTGATTTTTTTGTACACTCCTCAATTAATATTGTGTCACTTTGGGGTTCGTAGGTGGTGATGATGTTGGCCACAGTGGTTTTGTTCTTCTTCATTTGTCTTCTACCATTCCGCATATTTTCCGTGTACATCATTCTTGCCCCATCTTCTTCCGTGTCGGACATGGGCGAAGAGCTGTACTACAACATCCTTTATCTCTGTCGCGTCATGCTCTACGTCAACTCAGCTATCAATCCCATTCTCTACAACGTCATGAGTTCCAAGTTCCGGGAGGCTTTCTTCAAGGTTCTGGGATGTCCCATTGGAACTCGAGGACGAGGCCGTTGGCTCTGTCGACATCTCAGTCGTCAATCAACTTTCCACACAACCTCCACGCATCTCGCCAACTCGAGCGTCAAGTCAAATGGGTTTCACTGCAGTGGAAAGATCCTCACAACAGCACATAATTATCACAGTCAGGCGAATGGGGGTTCAGGTCGAGGTCGGGAGCTTATGGAGGCATCATCTTCTAGGAATGGATGTGTACGACATTCATCAGCCCTTCGTACCGCTTCTGGACCATATTATCCGAATGGGCCAAAGCGACAACATAGTTCTGACGGGGTCATTCAGCAGGCTCAGGTGACCCTTCCGCTCAAGGGTACACACAGTATTAAGAAAGTTGTAATCAGGGCTAACAGTGTCGTTTAGGTTAGTTGAGTTGACGCGACATACCCTGAGTACCATCTCCCAAAAATGCTGAAGGTCAGAGTTGAATTTGAACTGCTGATTTACAATGTTAAATGTTAGTGCGATGAAGAACTTGACACTACGCGGCTCAGAGCGGATTCAACAAGCATATCGCTTCACCAGAAAAATCGGAATATCATACATACAATAAAAAATCTGCTGCTCGCGTTAGAAATTCGAAACAAAGAGAAAGTTACGCGTTTGGATATCACATCTAAATTTCAACTAATGGTTGCAGTTAGTAACTTTGCTTTCTTCTTGGCCATTTGCGTTCAGTCGGTTGACGGACTTAGCTGACTGACATTAGGGAGGTTTTCTGGCGGTGAAGGATCTACGAGTTTTGACCGACCGTATTCTTGACCGAAAGCACGGAAAATGAGTGGAAGGTGAATGTTTCCTTCCTATACTTTTTAATAAATACTTTGAATATTAAATCGTTTGGGTATTTGTTTCTAGGCAAAATTTAGTACACCAAAAACAAAGCATTCGATCATTCGCCGTTCTTCAATTTAAAAAAAAAAACAATACCAACTTTGGTAGCTTGTTGCGAGTTGCAAGCCAGTTGTCAGTATGAGCATTCGAAGTGTAATGGTAGTTAGTATATCATGTGTGGAAAATACAATTTATATTTTGTTTTGTTAGACGACAATTGACAGAGAACGTGGCAGGTGGCAGGGATAGGCGAAATCATTAGAAATCATGATATTCAAAATCATTGGCCGAAATCACGTTGAATTCGACTTCAAAATCCCAAGATGAATATCAAGTAGCCTTTAGTTAGCCGTCAAAATCAAATCTTCAACTGAAAATCAACCATTTTGTTGTATTTCAAATAGTAATTTTGAAATCAAATCTGTATTTCAAATAGTAATTTTGAAATCAAATCGTAAATTAAATTGCCAATTTAGCTGAACATCGTAATTTCCCAGATAAAATCACATATTTTGGATAGGTACGTCTACAAAATCCAAATACAAATAGAGACCGTTTCTTCTAAATTAAAATCCGAGATCTAAAATCCTTTGGTTGACCAAAATGATTTAAAAATCATTGATTTTTTCTTTCCAATCCGACATTGGCCCTGGACCCCATTGCCGTATATTTCGTAATTATCCAAGCTGAAGAGACAACAACTTACTTGATTGATTGAGTGGGCTATATTTAAGCTAATTAATGAGTTACTACAATAATTACAAATAACGTTGGAATTGTCAAGTGACAGATCCAGCTTTTCCCCCTTTCACAGAAATAACATTCATAGTTCATTTCATAATACTGTTAAATAAAAATTCCTAATAGTATTAACGTTGACGTCGTTGACAGAATTAATTTGGCTGTGCTTGTTGTTGTTGCATTTGGCGCGATATAATCAATTAATTATACACTGCGCGTTGAATGGTCGAAATACGATCTTTGAAGACATCCAATGATATACTACTTATCATCATCTATTCTTTTGGAAGGTCAAGGTCAGAAGGATAAGAAGTTACAATCCTGCTACAGATACAAAATAATACTCATTCCGCTCGATCTGTAAGCGAATTCTCGCCTATTTGTTTGTATACGAGTAATCTACTTGACATTTCATCGTGTGGCATTAGTGGTAGAAGAACTGCTGTGAAACTAATTGTATTTATCTCAATTTCTAATTGTTATTGTCAAGTAAATACTATGTAATGTACTTATTTGTATGTATAGTCATGATGTTCTTCTGATGTCTGACTGTGTGCTTGCGATTATTTAGAATCCTGTATGTAACTCTGTACAGCTTGATCCAAAGCACTTGATCTCATAATTTACTAACCTTAGCATAGGCTTGTTATTTATTTTCTAGCAAATCATTTTATTTTGAGAAAGAGAATGGATCCCTTTTCGCAAATCCAAGTCTTCTGTCTTCACAGTCAAGTAGTGTGCTGATTCTTGCCTGTGATTTGTCGTAATGCTTGAATAAAATAATATCTGTCAAATGTGGGATTTAGAATGCGATAATTTGAACGAAATACATCTCAGTAGTTTGTGTAGAACATAGTCTATGGCTCGTTGTTTGTATATAGAATATAATCAAAATTAGACTATTGATGCTTGATGCATTTGATGTATTTACAAGAATTAAGTAGATGTGCCATGTCAAAAATAATTAATGTGGAAACTGCGAAGGCAATTTTCAAGTTGACACAATATGAAATGATGTGCTTAATGGTGTAATTCGTCTTAGAATAGTCGATTTTATTGCAAATGGTAACACCTTGGAAGCAATTTCATGTTTCGCGGAGCAAATTGTATTTATTCATGTCAATGTTCAAAATAAGTTTTAGTTTTTCTGAATCAAGAAAACTTGCTGTAGCATTGAAACGGATGCAGGCTCATTGTAAACCCTCGATACTTTTTTTCAAATCCCACAAACAAAGCGTAGTTTAGTTAAACATGGCTGACAGACACACAATAAAGGGGTCTGAAACTCCACAGATTTTGGGTTTTCAAGTAGATACACACAATATTAATTTGATATTGACAACCTGAACCACAAATAGTAACTTTACAGTTACAAAGTGGTAACTAAATGTAGATCTAATTTATATCTGTATTTTACAAAGGAAAATATTGTTCAGCGTAAAGTGCGTTGAATTGGAATAGTCCCTCCCTGTATAGGCATATTACTTATAAATTAGTGTACTTTCAAAAACTTGTTCAAATACCTACATAGCTTAGGTGTAAGATGCTACACACGGTAGTAGTAGTTACTATGTACATACATAGAAAGAGAAGTAGCGAATATCTGTGACCTACCCGTGTCTCGAACCAATCAACTTAATCGTATCTGAATGTACCTTGTGAATTTGTAAGCCCCGATATAATTCAACAGTTGTGTGTACCTCGTTACATACTAGATTCGTTAAATGTAGCATTTAGGAAGGACTGAACCAGGATTAATGTACCAAATAATAAAATCAAACACTGAATCAACAAACGTGTCAAGCATATACTATGCAAATGACCTGTAGAATGTACTTAGTTTTCCAGACATTCGATAATTATTGTATGAAAAGTTACAAGTTATGAGTCGAATATTGCAATTTCAGTGAGCGTTCGATGAGCACTTTTTGAAAAATCATGTTATCTGACGAAGTTTTTGTTTCTGGTGAAATTATTCTCGGGTGAATGTGCAAAGAGGGATCGCTTAAGGGCCTATTCTGGGCCCAGAAGAGTGCGCAAAGAATGCATGCATCCTAGTATCACGTGAAGCGAAGGCACAAAGTTTTTGTTCCATCATATCAGTGCATCTTGGCCGCCATCTTGGCTCAATCAAGATGACCGGTAGAAGAGTTGGATTTGTTTTCCCGTGGAAGAAATCGGGCAATTTTGATATTGTTTTGTGGGGTATGTATGTTCAAAACAGGGTTGCCTACCAGAAAATATTCAATCGGTAAGTCAATCAAAAATGGCAAAGTTAATTGTTGAAAATTATGCCCAGTACGTTAGAACACTTTTTATTTCTTATTTCAACCAGAAGGCGTTGGAGAGCCTTGAGTTTTGAAGCAAATATTGTAGCTCACAAACTTAGTTTTTTTTTTTGTATGCGTCTACTATACTTACAGAAATTACAAGTGTCCATATCATAATCAATGTTTAGTATACAGATACGATACAGTTTGAAAAATCTGAAGCCGATGACTGAACGTCATTCAATTATGTCTAATTGTGTAAATAGCCGATTAGAAAGGAACTTCATATTTTATAATTGATAAATGCTGAAAATATATATTTCCAAAATTAAAATTACGTTGGCGTTCGGCATGGACGAATAATTCAGGAACAGCGAGACTTCGAGAAAGCTGATACAAATGGTTATATTTTCTAAAATATAGCAATTAAAACACAATATCATGAACGATATGCTTTCTGCAAAAAAAAAAAATTGAAGAAAAATGATGTTTAATTAGAAATGTTAAAACGATTGGATTAGAAATTGGGCCCCGGCCCCGGTGCTGGCTGTGATATTTTTCAAACAGGGATGCAATGCTATCACCGTGCACGATGCACAACGCTAACTTATTATTTCGTATTTCTTAGTTCTCCCTCTCCCTGGCTTCAGCCGAAATATCTCCGACATGATATATGATGGAGTCCGTATCAGTCGGGTCATTGACGTTCTTGGGAACATGAATCTTCAGGCATACTTGCTCGACTGTGTAGAACCAATGATTGGGCCCCGGACAAGGAGGAGAAATGTACTGGATCAACCACCTCCCGATTCGAGGATACCACTTGCAGCAAACTAAAAGAAGCAAATTGAAAAATATCAGACCAGTATCAATATTAATTCGTTCGATCTCAGTAAAAATTACTGGATCAGAACCCTCTGATCTCATATGTGCTTGAAATATCTTACTGATTCCAGTTCGGTCCTTTTTCAAGCTGCATCCTGATCGGAAGCATTCGTCACGGCCAACACTTTCATCACCCTTACCATCAGCATCAATAGAAATAGTCGTATTGACGGTGGTAATATTACTGGATTGTGCTGTTGAATCCTCAACTGGTTCAACTGTAGTGCCCTCAGCAGTAGGCACAGTTTCGTTTGCTGAAATACTAGCTGCTCCTGTTTTCTCCATATCATTATCAACGAAATCGGGCTCGGTTGACGTTTCACCGTGGTTGATGTTTGCTGTTTTTGGTGGGACAACCAATACCGATGCGAGGAGTGGCAATGCCGATGCATTTCCAGGTTGAAATCCTGATTCCAAGGATATAAGAATGAAGATCACGAGCATCATCGCCTGGAAAAGTCCGATGGAGAATTAAGAAGCTTGATTGGAGCTTAGTTTTATAGAAAACAATTAAGTTACCTTTCCGATTTTCACAGAAGATAGCATTTTGGTGAATTTTTGAATGGTTTGCAAATCAGTGATTCAGGATTCAGTCAAACTGCAAAAATAGGGTTGTGGATTTAATTAAGTGAAAATTTGAAAATTTCAACTAATTTGACTTGTAAATGCAATGTATGTCCTATAAAAAATACTTTATGAGCATTGTCTGCAATTAAATTAACGTAATGACTTGACTGGTTCTCCTTTTCTTTACTTCGATACTACAAATATGTGACACGTATATAATTATTGTAAGGCTTAATATTTTAGTGACCACAAATAATTCCCTTTGCCACATTCATCATACTTCCTTTTTACTTTTTTGCACCTCTTTTTTTTTTTTTTTTTTTTTTTACTAAAACTCATCATCTTCGTTCTTACTTTTTTGCTCCTCCTTTTGATCTACTACTAACCCTCAGAAAGGTACGATGCTCTGCAAAGGTGATTTGAATAGTCCGAAATAAACTGAATAACTGAAACAATGTACACAGTTTGTGAAGTTAGTACTTAAACCCGCGCTATGCAAATCATACGAATTTTGGGAATAAATAACATTTCTCTGTTACAAATTACACACTTTTTAAAAGTCATTGTCTGACCACTCAGTATTGCCATTCATAAATATTTAAACTCCGCCAAATACGTACAGTAAAAAGAGAGATAGTAGTAGTAAATAAAAAAGGAGGTTCAGAAAATAAAAAAAACAGGTCAATCAAAACCAGTTAGGTGGGTTTTAGCAAAAAAGGAGGTGTCAAAGGGAATTATTTGTGGTCAGTTTAAATGTAAGTCTAATAGTTTGTAAGCTTTGCTCTTTTTTCATCTCATAGCGTGCACAACGTATTCGTCCTTCGATTCCAACTTCCAAAAATGTAATACTAACACACAATTGGAGCCTATACCAGAATTTAAGTACCATATTCTTCAAGTTTGGAAACTTGGAAAAAATATTTTCAGAATTTGGAATAGTGGAAAAGAAGTACTTACTAAGATTTCAAAAATAAATTGATAGGTACTTACTACTGGTAGTTTATGTATATGTTCGTACAGTCTGGTCCAGTCAGTCAGGAGTCAGGACTAGGACTCAACAGTTAAACTTGCAAACAATGAGAACACAAAAAAGGCATGCCCATACGTACGACGTATACACATGTAGGTACTAGGTACTTACATAAATTAATTTAGGTAGGTCTTGAAAGTTGGCAAGGTGCCAGCTACCAACTTTTTCCAGTTAGCAATAAAAACTCATATTAACAACAAATGTATAAATCCCTGCTGCGGGGTTGACTAAAGTTCAAAACAACAGTTTGCATTGCATCTTCTAAATGCCGTATGTACCCGAATGGTTTGACAAGCTGTGTACAGATACAAAAGAAATATAAACAATTTATTGAAATCGTCACTATAAATTGAATGAAAAACATGTTCGCAATTAAAATAACTGCTTAAAAATGAAGTGCCATTATTAAAATAAACATTTAAGGGGATGGTGAACAAATGAGCTAATGCAAATCTCCATAAGGAATTGAGTTGGGGAAATTGACACTCCTCAGT
>JAQFXZ010000687.1:0-16467 GCA_034694025.1 Ceratophysella scotica | reverse complement strand
TATAGTATTTCCTTAAAATCCGTGATTTCCGCCGCGCTGGAATATGTTTTGCCCACGTTTTTTGAATTCCGCAGTTTCCCGCAGTGCGGAATTCAAACGCTGTTGCGGAAAACGCACCTCTGCTGCGTTGGGAGTTTCCTGGTCCCAGTCCAGAACAGAACCAAGTTAATTGATTTTCCGCGTCGACTGAAAGTATTTGCCCATACTTAAATCTAAATCCCCCACACATTTCGATGCAGATTACTGCATCGACTTCTCTATATAATACTGTAATAAGGCCCGTGTATTCTACTACTGCTCCCGGTTACTCTCCAGGACAATTGAAAAATGAGACGAAAATTTGGACAGGGATGGATTAGCATAATTTCAATTGTTGCAGTTCTTCGTGGTTCTGCGAGTAATGAATGCTTCATTCCCATCCTAACTTTCCCTTTCATATTCCTATACATATTCCTACAGCATCAAGCACATTGAACATGATTTTTACTGTACTAAGGTAAAAAAATAGACCAGAGCCAGAGCCACGTGCAACGTGCAATAAACGGCTTTATTTTGTACAATTACCAAAAGAACTTATATGGGTAACGTTGAAGTTATATCGATCTTAAACTTGTCCTCTCAGGAACTAATACATTTCTCCCACCTGCAACTTCGCTGCATTGACCCTTCCAAAGATACTCGGATCGACCCAATCCTGTACGGCGTCGGGGGTTAGCCAACATAGCATTCCGAATCCCGAGTCGTCAGCTCATATGCCGGTTCCTTCTCCAATATTCTTTCCGGTGTTGAAACGGATGTTACGGAATATCAACGAAATGAAATCTCTAACAACATTGATAAGATAAGTAATTTAATATCTTCGAACAGGAACGCGTGTCAAGCTGTCTTGTTGATAAACGGGCAATATGCGGTACATCTTTACTTTCACCACCCACGCTTCGAAACGTTGAAGCCTTCTTTCGTCAAGTTCATTTCAGGTGTTATAGAAATGTAATATATAGTTGTATAACAATGTTGTTTGTCAATATTGAGTCAATATTGAGGCTAATTCATTTCCGGTTCATTTTATGATTCATCAGGAAGCCTATTGTTTTAAAGTTAATTTCTGCAATACTTGCACTTTCCATGTAGCAGAAATATGTATTGGCGAATTTTAAGCGTGAAATATGCAAAAGAAATAATTATGCGTTGAAGATTGATCTGATTAGAAATTACTTGTTTAATACAAGAAACCAGAGGTATCAAATATGTGTCGTTCTGTTAACTAAATTACGGTTGTGGCACGTCGGAAAGCGTTGTTGAAGTTGCAAACTGGTTTCATCATATTTTGTGTCACAATCCCGAGATGGAATACTGACTTGATCTTCAGGACTGAAAGTACAAAAAGAAAGAAACGTATAATTGTGATTTTTTGTCATAACATGTTATGCCGCTTTGCATGTTTTGTGGCTTGTATCGACGGGTAAACCTGATGAGAATCTACATAGTGGGTCAGGTTTGGACACATAATTATATAAGATAATCCTCGAAAGTAGTCGTAATCGGAATGCTAACTATCTTTATTATTCAACAAAAAACACGAGTTCTCAAAACTCGTGTCGCGCACTATGTTGTGTTGTGTATCTTTGAATTTTTGTAACTCGCACAATGACGCCGGCCGACAGAACTAGATTATAAATGCATATGCTTAGGAGGGTAATTCCCGAATATCCTTGACTTCTTGTTGCTGACTGTAGCGAATATTTGTACCAAATTTATGAAGGGATCAATTAAATGCGCAATTGCAAATTATAGTCCAACACTTCAGCTAGTAGTGCAGTTTTTTTATATTTAAATATGACCATATAGGAGCAGCCAAAAAACGCAAAGCAAACCCGCGAAGCAAAAACCGCGCAGCAATAACCGCAAAGCAAAAACGCGAAGATGAAAACCGCGAAACATACGAAAAGTTAAAATTGTCTAAAGACCAATAAATTCTAATTTTTGCTCTTGCAATCCATGGCTTTCTATAAGTCTATAAGGGTTACTATTTTAACTACAATATCCTCCAAAAAATGCCAGGATATTTTCGTATTCCCTATATCCGTATAGTTCAGAATTCGTTTCCAATAATTTGACTAAAGTCTAGTAAGTTTGTCACCTCGAGAAGTATTTCGGGGTTATTGATTTGACGGTTTTCGGGCGAACCCGAGCTAACAAACACGCTCTTGATTTTGACTGGATATTAATAGACAAGGCTGTATTCATGGCCTGCGGTTCTGGCTGGTTCAAATTAGTACTGCTACAAAATCACTGCATTCCTCTCTCGCTCCTATTCTGATAGGATTGTGCAACCTGTCGACATTGTTGTCATACAATATTCCAAAAAGTTCGACCGTATATCGCTACTGCAGCGGAGTATCAGGCACCAACGTTTTCGGTTACGAGACAGCGGGTTGGAATCTTGTCCCACAGCTTCGAGAATAACACTACTGGAATGATTCTAAGTATACAGTATTGTACAGCACTCTTTGTTATTACCTCTGTGTGAAGATCCAAGCAAAGTAGTAGGATAATGCCAAGCAGAGGGAAATTAGCAGAGCTCCGAAAACAATGAGGAACGGGCGAAGCGGTCCACGGAGTCTTGAGTAGCGTGCACAATGCGCATCTGTATAGCGGGAGCAGGACAGGTAGGAACAGCTGGTCGACTCCAATTCATCTGTCAAATCATTAACTATCAACTTGCGACCAATTCTTAAAAGGACTAGAAGTGTGAGAATGCTCATTTGTACCTTGAATAACTCTGAAGTCTTTGGCATCCAAAATTGATATTAGCCCTTGGAGACATTCCCATATCAAGCCAATACACTTATTCCGCAAGTTGTGGAAGTACTCTTCGTCACAATCTTCCTTCGGAACATAGCCAAGCTTCTCCATGTTTGCCTCTACTTTCGTTTGTCCAGATGCACGCGTGTTATTCGAACTTTTCCCATCAATGGCGGAATGCGAATGAGCCGTTGTCTTCTGGTCTGACTGGAAGTCAGCCAAGGGTGGCGTCCAGAGTGACACGTCCGTGGAAACGAAGTCATCTGCAAACACTGCGGTGGACATGAGAATGTCACATCTCATCACGTCACAAAAGTTTCCAAAACACACCGAATCATCCATCTGAAATTAGTAATCATACTTAGCTCGAAGTCCTTACAAATCAAATAAGACTTGACGCGAAATCCACGTTTGACTTCATTTTGGGAGCACGAAATGTTTATACTGTCCCACTCATCTCATACGTATATCTGCATGAAAATAGTTTACCTTATTTATTATATTACTGTGTTTTCGGCCAATATGGAGGTCTAAGAAACGTTCAGAATAAAACCGCTTCCCGCATTTTTGGCATTTCCAGTGTGAAGATTTCCGCCTCTTCAATAGTTCTCGAGTGCCAAGCATATCCCGTGATAAGTTTAAGGGACATTGAATTGGCAGCGAAACTCCATATCGATTCAGCACCGGGATCCAGCTCTGTCAAGTGTCATCAAATCTTATAATCATAGTTTACTTCAAAATATTGATTTCGATGCAGGAATCGAGAGTATCCCACATCTGAATTTGCATCACACACACACATTGATTGGAAGTGACTCTGTATTCGCTTCACGTACACGGAACTGTAAAATAGCACTGCCTAAGGTTCTAAATGACTTAAAGACGACATGAAACTTCTATTCTGTACTATTTGACCCCATTTGTTTTGGAGTGCTGTGAAAAGTTGTGGATGGCAATCGCTTCTACTAACGTTATATCTCCATGAAATAAGTCAAGATACTTTACCAATCTGCATTTATTGAATTATATGAACCAACTTTGAATCGGACATAAAATCTCATTATTTGGGATGTTAGTGCAGAAACAGTAACCTCGTGAAACTTACCCTCTCCACTAGCTTCCGAACAAGTGACGAATTGACAACATCACAGTACGGCTCAAAGTGTTCAACCGTTGGTATTTTGTAACTCCAGAAGATGGTCATTGCAATTATTTTTATAACAATCACCGCAACAACAGAAGAAATACTCGGAAGGGTATATGCCATGGTTGTAATTTGCAATCGATTTTGTGCCCAACCAGATATACTCTCGGAACACTCCGTCAGCGCAGCGGTTCCAGCCTTGGATCGATTCTATTACATATACGTATATAAACGTGGATATCCGACTGCAGAAGTACAACTCAGCTAGCTCATCGTAGGTAAATGCAAACCTGCTCAGTGTCCAAATAAAAGGCACATACGCAATGCTGACAAACTCTTTAAACCACGTTCTTCTGTGGAAAGGAATAATTCTTGTTCTTTCAATTACAATTCCCTTGGAATGAAGACAGACAAAGTCAAGTACTTTAAGCTCTACGAGTTCAACCACTTTTCTTGTCTTGTGCTAAGTCCTTCAATGTCTCAATTGTTTCAATATCTTACAAGCCTCCTTTTTCGCCGCAATGCGCATTATAGTCCCGATATCTGCTTCCTCGTGAGTATCATAATAGGACTGCCAGTAAAACCATTCATTGTATTATGTACATACGCTGCTGGAAAAGAAGCGAATAAAGCAGCGGTTGTCGACATATCGAGCTTTTTTTGGATTGGAAGGGCCAGGTGTAGCAGGACTTCTTGCTTTGCATATTCAATAGAAGTTACTCACGCACGAACATAAAAATGAAGCTACAGGAGTTGTTTCATTTTAAATATTTACACTGGCTTATTTCCCAAATTGATTGCCTCTAAGCCTCATGCTTGTTTATGCTTTGCATTTTATCATCCTCACTTTCACCACCACCGGCTTCTTTCCTACTCCTACATCGACATCGACTCATAAGGAGGTTCAGGCTTCATGGAAACTTTTTAAAACCCAGAGGTTGCGGCTTAACAATCTTTAAATTGGCCTTGTAAAAATATATTTGATACAAAATACAAAATAATCTTTGAAAGTTAATGCGCCATTTGCACGCACTAACCAATCTTCACAAAGTCAAAAATCAGGGTTTGTACGTTTCAGCTACTTTGCAAAGGGACAACACTACTAAGCTACGAGCCGTTTATGCCATGCCGGGTGCTTGTATACACTCTCGCTTTTGAACTTTCTTTTACGCAGGTGAATTCAACCAGCTTACTTTGTTTTCAGCAAGACGTACTAAAAACGCAGGGTCGATTCGATATGATCTTTTCAAGAATAAACAACGCAAACTCGAAAGCAAATTCCATGCCGATGATGGCATTGCTCTGTACTTAACTAATACCCTGAACATTGTAGCAACTCACCGCCTAACAACAACCGAAAAGTTGTAAAATTACAGCGCGCCACATGTTGTAGTTGAAGAAATGTTGAACTTCAGTGTCATACATTGTTAAAGCAAAAGAAAAATACAATATTACAAGGAGAAATCAATCCAAAATGGGTATTTAACTGAGGAAAACCGAAGGTTTTTCTTGAAAGTACTACGATATTACCACCAAATAAATAAAAACCTACTAGCCTTTCAGTTCTCACCCTTTTGGATTAAAATTTACATTTCACTGTTGCGTGCTGCTAAATTGAGTGACAGTGATGCATGCTCGAATCATTATGCAATGTGTTTGAAAAAATGTGTGAGGAATTGAGTTTTGAATCTGAGTTGGTATTTATTAATAAACGTCAAACCGTCAAAGTCGACGGTGAATCAGTTGGAATGGTTCTAGAGCTGATGTGGATCTAGAAGTGGGAAGTAATATGGGAAGTTATTAGACTGATTGTGAGTATACGATATGGCGCACGGATGGTGCATATGTAATTATGACATCAAGTAGCAGTCTGAGACGCATTTCGTCTTGCTTCATCCTCAAAGGTCACCGTCTTTGGCCGCACTGTTCGTGGCAATGTTGAAGAAGTTCCTTCACTGTTTCGGCCCTCTTGTGTTGGTACCGGAATCAGGTTTTGTTGCGCGGAAAATCCCTGGGTAGCCATGCTTTTTGGGACAAAGTACTCGTCTCCCTGCAAAATTAATTTTGTAACTCATCCTATGCACCAGAGATCTGACTCAAACTCGGTATAAAGAAAGACAATCCAAATCTAGAATAATTGAAGGCAGAATACATGCATGTGGATTCTTGTACCAGCACGGGGCTCAGCATGTCCAAAGTTGTGCTTTGACCAATGTGGTTTCCCTCAGGAAATGCGTCACCGTTGCTTGTTAGTCAGGAGATTGGGCGATGATAGCGAGCTCGATTCGCTCTTCCGCGGAGGATCTCATCCTGAACTAGATTGAATACCGTCGAAATGAGCGCCATCCCAACTAAAATGTAAACGGAGGATGCTAACAAGGATATCTGAAAACAAGTCACAGGAAGACTGGGCGTTAGGATACAAAAATTCAGATTCCCTGATCAATTGATCACCTAAAGTGATCCGGTTACGAAAAATAATGAAGCTATTGCGTTTATGTTCTAGCGGATTTGATTTTACCAAGGGTTTTCACGAAGTATATTTAAATGTCAGAAGATAGTGATTCGAAAACCAAATCCCTGGACCATAAAATATGTAAGTTGAACTTCAAATGTGTTGGTTGTGTGCTGTCATTTCCGACCGAATATCGAATATTCAAAATATTAGCAAAAATGTATTTCATTTGAAATTTATTAAATTCAGTTAAACGATATTTTATTAAGTGTGAATTGTAAATTGGTGATAAGCAGAAAGGAAGATGTTACGATCAAATGGAGTAATTATTGTTCAAGATACCTATATGGGATATTTGAAATTCCATTTCTAATGCCTACTGTGGTCGTGGTCAGGACAGGATAGTCTGACGAAATTCTATCATTTACTTGTAATCTGAAGCTGAACTGGACTGACTCAGAAAAATTTCGTTTGAGATTGAAATTAAATTGGATTTGTCGTGACTGAGTGATTGATGTGTGATGTTTGTATTTGCATTGATACTTACGCTTCTGGAATGAGGATCCAACATGCCACCAAATCCAATTGTGGCTAAAGATGCGAAGCAGAAGAAAATGGCGTCTACAAATGGCCATCCTTCCAGCCACCAAAAGGTGACAGCCCCGCCACCGAGGTAGCAGATGAGTAAAACGAGAGAAACTGGAATCGGAACGCCACAGCTCCCTTTTCTCTGCAGGAAATAGTGTTTGACCGTTTAGCAAATTGAATTTCTTGAAGAGAAACGCTAATTCTGTTTTAGATTAATATTAGAATATTATTTCGGTAAATACAAAACAAAAAGTATAGCCTCAAAAATGTAACTAACCTAAATGAATCTAACTCTACTTGCCACCATGATGTATCGTAAATCCCATTTATGGGTAACCATTTTGCTTATGTTTGTTTGAGTCGTAATTTGAGATGAATCAGGTTTGGTTGAATAAATATAGCATAATTATATCGAAGTGGACGAATTTCAAATATATTTAAAGATCATCATCACGAATACGGACTGCCGTGAAATACATTATTGGAAGAAAGAAGTCTTCCATACATTTGTATCGAAGACCCCAAGACCTGAAGTTCTCTACCTCCAACTCTGAGGAATACGACCTTTGATTTTTCGAACTTTATCGAACACTCCAGGTCCAGGACCTCTACACTCCAAATACGAGCTCGATCGCCTCTGGTAATCATCTAGTTTTGTGTTTTGAGTCTGGGAAAGTCTCAGATTTAAAAACTAGGTGGTCGGATTCGCATTTGACGTTTTAGGTCTTAGAAAATCTGATTCTACAAATACTGCGTTATATGCCAATTCGGACCAGATTGACTAGAGAATTTTCCCATTCTAGAAGAGATGTAGAGATGAGAGCTCTTATTCTGCCCATAAATAGTGGATTGACCTGTAAAAGTAAAATAAAAGGAATAAAGATTCTTACCATCGTTTTGGAGTACACGGTACGAATAACTTTGGATAGAAAGTCTCCCACTGTAGCCAGGTAGCACAAAGTCAACGGAATCCCGGCGCAAGCATAAAACACGGTGAGTATTCGACCGGGCATGGACCTGGGACTCACTGTTCCGTAACCTGCAGCAAAGTAATGACTCATTACTATTTCCTACTATGTGGAATAGAATTCCTTTCCTGGTTGGTCGATGTCAAGTCGAAAGTTGACTTTTCAGGGGAACGTCCCATTACGGCGAATCCCACTACGGAGAAAACCCGTTTCTTTCCCATTAAGGGGAAAGGGGCTGGAGTTTGTATGCAGCGTTGCCAGTTCTTTATCGCCATGAAGCTCTGTGCACCCTGGACGAACTTAATATCGATATTTTAATATATTCAGGACCTGAAGCTGGAACAATATCAGACTTAAGCATTCAATGATGAAAACGTATTTTAATTTAAAACCATAGCGTTACGACGCTGTGTGCGATAGACAAGCTTGAATGTCGATATTTGAATATTCATGAGGTTTGAAGCAACTGCATTCAAGATAAGAATATGAACTGCCTTTGCAGAGCTGTTACCTGAAACAAAATGTTATATTTTGAACCATATTTTTCCAATCACTTCCTGCTCGCATTGTTGTTCATAGTAGCTTCAGCAGACGACAAGAATATATTTTACATTGCAAATGTTTCAGAAGTGGCAAATTACGAATTTAATTTCAGTACGCTGTGGTATGATTTTGTGTGTAAATGACTTTATGTTTAAGAAAAGAAAAACTACTTTGGCTACAGAGTACTACTAATTTATTGCTAAATCATGTAAAAGTGTAGTTCAAATGAAAAGTAACCGAAGAGATCTTGAAAACGCATTTGAGCGTCACGAACACCAGAATCACAAGGAATAGTCAGATAGCATTTTTTGCGTTGTAGTTTAATTGCAACAATACTTTTTGCTGTTCAGTTAGTTTTGTACTGCACAAGTAGTTGACTTTGCTGATTTCTTATTTGTAATATTGTGCCCAAGTACATTTTTTTTAGTAAATTCCGTACAATATAAAATATGGAGGAAGTTGGTGGAAAATCTTCTTGTGCATTCTGGCAACGCTGCATACAAACTCCCGCCCCTTTCGCCTTAATGGGACAGAAAAAGGTTTTCACCGTAATGGGATTCGCCGTAATGGTATGTAGTAGGGCACAAATCTCGAGATTTTCGAGATCTCGAAATCTCGAGATATCGGCCTTTTTTACGATCTCATTAATCTCGAGAATGGGCAATCTAGATCTCGTATTTCGAGATTCAAAATTTATTACTTTTGCTTCGATTTAGCGGCAAATTTCAAGATATTTTAGATAAAAAATTACAATTAATTACGACAAATATGTAAGTTTTGGCTTGTAATATTTCATCTATATCGCATTTACAATTTACTACTCTGCAGCAGATAAAAGCAAAAGTACGCGTCACCAATTTTTCCTCCATAGACGAATCCATGGAAACATAGATGGGCAAGAACAGTCGATCTTTAAGATCACTGATCTTAAATCGCAATTTTCGACTTTAAAATGATTTTGATGTGGGGACATTGATCTTGGCCGGCCCAATGATCGTGATTTATAATCTTTCCGCCATAAAAGCTGTAAAAATCAAGATTTTAGATCACTTGATCTTATCTTTAAGACCAATTTGGTGATTTGTGATCTCAATTTTGAAAATTCTCGTGATTTTGCTTGATCTCGATCGTGCGATCTTATGAGCTTAGGTTTTTCATTTATGATCAATGTTCTTAAAGATCATTTTCTCGTATTCTTGCCCATCCCTGGTTAGAAAGAGTGAGCGACAGAGAAGCTTCCAGTTCCCAAGCTACGGATCATAATTAGGATCTGAAATCTGAACGAACGACTCAGACACATTCCTTTGCTTGCTCATTTGGCGTTATTCTTTCTGGTTCAGGCCTTATAAAATTCTGCTGTTTGAATTAAACGTGGTTAGAAAAATCTAGTTTCCAATTCCCATTCCTCCTCTCTATCAGGCAAGCGTTTACCTTTCCTGCTAACTTCCTCCAAAACTACAGAGTGTCAGGCTGGCGAAAAGAAGAAATAATATTGGCATATGCACAATTAGTCAGGTTTATTGGTGTCATATTGCGTTTTAATGTAGTTTTCATGCATTAAGTTATTTTACGAAGCTATTTTAACTGTCATTATTTAATCATTTTAATGTTATTCCTAAGTTTTGCTGTTCGAGATTTTCGAGATCAAAATCTCGAGATTCTCGATGGATAGTCTCGAAATCTCGAAATCTCGAGATCGTAAAAAGCCGTCGAGATCACATGCCCTAGTATGTAGCCACTAAAAAGACATATCTAGTTTTTTTTTGTAACTTGGATCTAAGTATATGACTTCAGGATATTTTTACGTTCCAATACTGCGGGGTAGGCTGAAAATTGCTATTGTATTAATTTTTATTTTCTAATTTTTAGACAAAAAAGTGTGGGAAATATAGGGATTTTAGACCAGCTCTTACATTTCTCTAAATACATTAGTGGAAATTTAATATTTTGAAGACTGATAGCACGTGTCTAAAGAACATGAAAAAGATGGATACAGAATCTGCTCTTTCAAAAGCGGGTTTCTTAGCGACAGATCGATGTAGAACTTAGAAGCTTGTTTATTGAAGAGAAACTTAAAGCGGAGGATCCATGTTGCGAGCCACAAAACGGCGCCGTTAAACTAACAACTAACAAGTAGGGATGGGACTGGGCCCGAGGAAACTGGATTCCGTCTTCAGTGAAGGCGTTGAGCTGACTGATGCGGAGTCAAAGGGGAAGACCGGACGTGAATTGGGTTCAGAATCAAGAAGATGCTAATGGTGAGTTCCGGTCTGGGTTCCAACGCTCGTCGCCTAAACCTTGTTGGCGGACGGTGTGAAGGGAGTTGGAAGAGGGGAAAGTAATTGGGATATTGGGAGAGGCCGTGTCTGAATAGTTTCTGAGGAGGAAGATTAATAGTTGGAGATGGTAATAACAGGTTGGGAGGAAGCGGCTCAAATCACCGCCTCACGCCGTCCCCAGAGACGTGCATTTAGTCCGAGGCTTCTCAATGAGAATGACGTGCTCCACTCAAGGACTCGGGTTCTGATAGTCTAATAAGCAGGCGGGAGGAGACAGCCTATTTCATCAGACGGACTCCCAAAACCAACCAAAACAGTTATGACACGTCTCAAATTGAATTTTGGGTCACATAATGATGGATATTGAATGATTAATGGATCACCGCACCACTCCTGACTCTCTTCTTAGGACTCAGTGCTTTACCACGCTACTTTGATATTCCGCTGCTGTCCTCCCTATTCCAAACCATGAACTGCACTAGCTTTTCAACCTATTATGGAAGTACAGGACAGGGTGAGTCAATGGAAAGTTACCCTATTTGGAAAATGCTGCAGTGCGACTATAAATCCCCGCGTCCAGCCGCGTTCTTTCTGTAATTCCCAATGACCCGCCGTAATTCATTGCACTGGTAATGAAACACCACCTATTGGGTTTTATCCGAATTGACGAAAGGTGAATGCAAGGCTTTCTATACCCAATAGCGGATTCAACAATTGGATGTGTTACAATACGACCCGTTGATTTCAGTATTGCAAGGCTCACGAGGCTCTTCAATTACGATTTTTGCAGGAACGAGTTTTGTACTCGCAGATAGGAAACAATTCTTAAGATTTCCGGCTTCAAGTGATAGAACCATCCATTCAAGATCCATAACTTTCAGTTTATTGCTTATGTTCTTACTTTTATTTCAATGTGATTTTTAAGTTTGTTTAAGACTCAGTTCTGGCTAAAGTAGCGAAGATATTAGGACATCCAATTTTTTTAATTAAAAAAAAACAATACGAAAGAATTTCTGCAAAACGCACTCTATAACCGCTACAAGAAGGAGCGGCTACTGCTAATGTGATGTTTGATGCTAGATCGGTCAGCTGATTTTGTTCGGCTAAAAAAAATTCAATTTTAAGTTAACTTTTGCGTGGTAAGTGGCTTGACACACCAAAATTCAGATTTTCAACCCGATTGTGGCAGAACATTGCAGCAATAATACCAAGGACAGAGACCCAAAGATTTGTTTACACTTATTGACGTTATTTTTACCGGCGAAGGTAAGAGGATATTTGCGGACCTGATGACGAAACGCGTTTCTCTCTGCCGCTAGTTTCTGTGGTATTCTCTTTTGCGGCTATGTTGTCACATGGTACGGATTTTTGTTACGGTTTCTGGACTGGACCGACTGCGGTATTTGGTGCTGCAATTTTGGATAGATTAAAAGCAATGCACTTTCTTGTTAACCTCTTCGTTAAACTAGATCTAAAACTTAGTTTTTCTATGTATGCATTGGGACTTATCTATTTGAGATGGGATGACTGTACTGAATGACGCTGTACATGAGTACAGGCCTTCTTGACTTTTAACTATTGACAATGGGTTTCAGAGAAAGGCTCGCTCCGTTGCCTACATGGACTGTCACACAATGTAATTTACACTTTCAATACCCACTGGTTAATTAATTAGCGGCGACAGGAGAACGGGACTGGTGGTGCACGGAGTGGCGGAATGCACACGTGGGCACCAAGGCACCGCTTCTTCGCTTTCATCCAAATTCAGCCTTGCTCCACTTTACCGCTGCCTGACTAATTCCAAAAGCCACCAATAGCATCCGAGTCCCTCTCAATTGAAAGTGTCTTGAGCGGTCACATATTCTTTTGGCTTGTATTTACTGTTTCTTGCAACTTAATGTAATTTGAGTCTCATAGTCATAATGTCCATGTATGTGCAAACCCAAAAGTGCCCGAAAATGTCTGCTAATGAATATCAAATCCCATATTGGCTATTTCAAATTACCTTCTAAATAGAGTCTATCTCAAAAGAACCGGTCTCAGCATCTACGTTTTCTCAGCTCACAACAGAAATCCAGTTAATTATTCATACGGATATGAGCTCTATAATTAGGGGGAGAAGTAGCGCTTATTCGGTCCAGGATTTGTGGAAGGAGTCGGTTCCTGAGGAAGTACATTTCTTGGTAGAGGAGATTTGGTGGGGAATATTCACGGTTGGAGACATGGCACGGTAGTTTAACACGAGAAGACCTCAGCCATTACCCACCACCCCAAATCTCTCACCTTGACAAAGTTTACATCATTCCGTTTCCCAGAATATTTTGGGGACTGTTATAACTCATTCCAAATTATAAGGAGTCGAGAAGCCTGGTACCGAGGCACGGAACGCCAGGTCTCTGGCCCAAATAGCCTCTCCGATACTTTATTTTACAACTTTCGAAGTAGTCATTTGTGTCACTCTGAGTCATAATTTATTTTATTTATGAGCAGGAACCTGTGATAGAAGTATTATATTCTAAATCCCACCTTTCCCTATGCTCAACGAATTACGTTCCATAATAATTTGAAAGTCACGAGGATTCACAGCCAATTGGGCAGCTTTGCTTCCATAAAACTCACTTTCACTTCAAGTTTTTGAAACCGAACAGAACTTTCCTTTTAGACAGGCTGAGATTTAAAAATTCCACATTGTGCCATGGTGAAGGGTTGCCAGACAATTCGTAGTGAGACAATTCATAGTGCGACAATTCATAGTATCCAATTCATAGTCACGACAATTCATAGTTGAGCCAATTCATAGTCGCGACAATTCATAGTTGGGCCAATTCATAGTCGCGACAGTTCATGGTGAAGCTGCTAGCGCCAGTCTGAATTAAATCATTCAACAAAGCAAATTTCTAGCTCTGCCAAATTGAGCAAATAGATATACTCGTACCTTGTCTTATGGAAAAAAAATCGTAAATGAATAATAAAACTCGGTACTGCGTTAGCCAAGGTTGATAGCCTGAATAAATATCAACAAATGATTAATTTTGAATGCCGTTGTGCACTTCAATCCAAATCCCGGAGGCAATTAGGCCGAGAAATTGATCGAAGATTGAAGCCTAGATGGAAATGGAAACTGAGTCGAGATAAGGCTTGTTGGGAACGGTCAAGTCTCCAGTGAGCTCAAAGCCGTTAAATACCACGGGAGGTTGGCGGATCAAGGATCCAGCCCAGATCCCAGCTTTTCACTTGGATTGAGAAGCTATAAAGTTAGAAAGCCGCGAGATGTGGACATGTAGCATGAGAAATGAAGAACGTCTTCCCAGAGCCCTCGTCGAGTTGTGTGAATCAATGAAATGGGATATTCCAAAAGCCTTTCTTCATGGGGAAGGCGGAGAAGGAAGCATTTTTAAAACTCCCATAAGGCTTTCTCCCGTCTGATGGGCTTCAATTGTTAAGACAAAGTGTGGAGGTAATAGTGGAGAGAGGCAGGGAGATGGGAGAGGCTCAATAAGTGGGCATGCTGGAATGGAAATATTATATTAGAAAAAAGCGAACGTCGGCAGCTCAAAGCCAGACTCTTGAAACTATATCCACATTGCTGCAGTGGAGAGAATATCCCAGCCCCAGCAAAAGAATCTTTACCAATTTCAGAAACTTTCCTTAACCACGCAAGTTTTAATTAGTCGCATTTGCATTCTAATCCACCAATTTTTGAGTGCCACTTCCCACCATAGATGGACAAAAATGTGGCACTCGCATTCGTGAAGGCGGAAGGCCCTTCACTCGATTGGCCCAGGCTCCCTTCGTGAAGACCTTTCACGAAGCTGAGCCAACTTGAGTGTGGCTTGCGTAGTATGTGTTGAGTTTGAGTGTATCTATATCTAGTGAATGCAATGGGCAAAATTGTCGACTTGGGCTTGGGACTGATGAAAGCTTGACGAAGGAAAGGCTGAGAATTTGGCCTTTAGCCTTTTCAATCACCGAACCAAGAAACCAGGTATCTAACGTTTGCGAAGGCGAAGGCGAAGGCGAATGCAAAGTCCCAATCTTTGCTTCCCACAATTAAAATGTAATCAGGTGATTAAAACGATATTTTTTATGGATACCTTTGAATTCTTGTTAGGGTAGGTTAAATTCGTTCAAATAGCACCTCCGGCATGTCGATGTCGATTAATTCTAAACTAGCCTAACAAAAATTCAAAAATCCTTTACGGACGTTTTGGAAAAACCTAACCTAAAGAAGAGAGTAAATTCACAGCCTTGAATTTGAAATTCCATGTGAATTTTGGAAACAAGCTGCGGGTGGAACTACTAGTATGAATATGAATCCCTTCTGGAGTAGAAGGGGTTCGTATCTGGAGGACTCAGTAAGGAAAGTTGGGCTTGAGAGGAAATATGATTTTATTTTTTGACAGGAATAGGTTTCCCCTTCGTCGTATTGACTGGCAGCGTCTTGAAGCATGAGGCAGTGCACTGAGGGAAATTAGGCACTTGATGGGGAATGGAGAGGACTGGGAAACTGCTTTCTCCTAGCCTGAGAGCCTGACGTGTGGTTAAGTCCCTGTTGAGGCCCAATGATGTTATGCCACCTTATACCCACAATTTGGACTCTCTGGTCTACCTGACACTTATATTCATATCCCTCATGCCAACTCCAATGTTCTACAACCCAATTTCTGTATTTGTACTCCCGAAACTGTCAATCTCTTGTCTCATTTCCGAAGGAGGCACATGACAGGGACTCCATACCGCCTGTCATTCCGCCCAGCTGAATCTGAGCATCAAGGTGGAACATCCCCAGTCACTGCAACCACAACCGAACGAGGCAAGGAATTAAAACCAAAGAGAAACCCTCCAATCGCAGAAACACTTCAAAGAACCTCGTCATTACGGCCAAAGATGACAATCTGAGTGAGTCCTTCGATATGGTTTCACTCTTGAGAACCTGACTCCACCGTTCGTAGACATTATTGCCTTGTACGCCCGTCCAGCGTTTTCTCGGAACTGAGTCCGGAACAAGATTGAGCCTCTTCTCCGTATCGATAGCGTTGACCTGCAGAAATAAACCCTAGAAGTGCACAATAAATAGAACAGTCCAAAATGAAAGACGACCATTTTCTCCGTGACTTACAAAGCAGCATTTCAGAGTTCTCCCAATCACAGCAACGGCACTCGATGACTTGACTTGTTCCAAAATAATTCTGCTCTCCGTTCCACTGTCCAAGCCTACAGCCTACCAGGGATGGACAAAATACATGCATTTTCAATATATTGTATACAGAATATGAATTTTTGACAGCGCATTTTATAGTTTTTTTTAAACTATTTTTAAACCATCGGACATCAAAATAATTTTAAATTAATTAAACGGCAAAGTATGCGTGCGTGCCAAACTTTCTGTTAGGTTTACTTCAGTAAATTGTCCTGCCAGCTGGCACCAGACATGCATTTCACTATGGAGTAATTTTTTTTATTACTGCTTAAATATTGAATTTTGTCTTACAAAGCATCATTCTTGTAGCATACGGTAATTTGTATTTTGAAAATAGTATTTTAAATACAAAATTTCCGTATTTTGTTGTATTTTAAATACAGGTATTTGCAATACTTGCACTGGTAGTTTAAGGGTCTCATACACAAGATAACTATTCGGCGATAATTGGGATTTAATTGTCGGCTAATAGCCGGCCGGGGTGA
>JAQFXZ010000686.1:0-16516 GCA_034694025.1 Ceratophysella scotica | reverse complement strand
ATAATCAACTCTTCGCACATTTGCCCAAATAAGCAACTTGCCCAAATAATCAGCTGTCGCGTGAAGTGCCCTATTGTTTTGTGTTTATGTGCAACCCATATTTTTCTCTTCTGAAAATTGAAACTTGGCTGTCGTCGTTGTTTTGAGTCCTTGAATTAAGAGGTTGACGGATTCCATTACATTAGTACTGATTTCGTTCATAAGAAAGGAATATGACAAGTACTGTCAATCTATTCTTCGTCCTTCTTCGTCTTCTCAAGCATACGAGTTCTTCTTTCTAGTTTCTGCGATTTCTTCTTGCCAGATTTTACCAGCTAGTTCTTTCTATACATCAGTTGAAGAAAAATATGGCATGTGTATTTCGTTCTATATGCCCTTTCGTACGCTGTGTGATTTGGCGGGATTCATTGTGATGGGATGTTCACCCGCACCTACCGAATTTATAGATATACGCAGTATAGCCAAATCACTATACTCAGATAGAACTCAATATGTTAAGTTCAGAGAGTTCAGAATCTCTTTGGTTAAAACAGTTATGAATTATGAATGAGCAACTTTCGCGTTTCGCGTCGAGTCGTGTGCGTGCGGGAGCTCGCAATCACAAAATCACAAATCACAACAACGTATTTTTATTATTGTAAATTTTAATCTGCGCTGCGCGCAATCACACACACACGTTAGTCACTTGGATTGGAACTACATAATTCCACTAATTTTGACTGTTAATTGTTCGACTTTCTTCATCGTTAGTGTAAAATTTTCAAGTTTGTTTTTAGTTAAGTCGCCGTGAAATCGTGCATAAAAAACCAACAATGGGAGTTGAAGTTGATTCATTGTACAAGCAAAATCTAACCGAATGGGTTTATGATGAACAGAAATTGGTAAATATTTAATTATGCATTCAATTATTATACACATAATATTGTATATGTAGTAAGTAATATGCTGTGCAGTGACTGTACACCATACACAGATGACAGATTACTGCATGTTCCAAGCAAGCTCTCACTTCAGTCAAACTTCATACTTCATGTAACGTTCAGGTTTCTTCATTTTGTTTTTGTATAAACTATAGCACTTTGACTTTGCAGTTGTTATTTGTTGTTTGATTGAAGTACTTTGACACGGTGGTGAAGGTTGAAGCGCAAACACAATGAACAATGAAGAAAGACACAGGTCAAATACGTAATAAAACTAAAACTATTCTGTTGTTTGTGGTTGTTCCATTTAGATCACCTACCGATATCTGAGCGTCACACTGGGAGTTCATGTAAATATTGCGAAGCAGTAAGTTTTTTTTACAGAATTGGAATACTGAAACTCAGGATTGAACAAATAATTAAATAAATTTATGAATACTTGTTTATAAAGTGGTTCAGTTCTCAGTTGTCCATTGTCCGTGTGTATTGTTGTTTCAGAATGCTATACGAGTTCTACAATGAAGAACGCAAGAAAGAGAAGCAAAAAAGGAGTGAGAGTAATAATAACACCACTGGAGCTGGAATTCAGGCTCTCTTTTATATTTCTGGACTCAAGACTAATTCTTCAGATGCTGGTGGAGCGACCTCCGCATTCGTGAGCGCTTTATGCCGAGATGACCAGGTTGAAAGTGTGAAGAAAGGGTTTAGAAGGATTTCATCACTACACATCTACTCCATACAACTCCTACAGCTGGAGAATAATGGTATCATCGACAAATTGTCAAACGCTATGAAAGAAACATCTTTGCTAGCTCATGAGGATGGAAGATCAGTCGTGGAGTAAGTGCAGCACAGCACAGTACAATATTTATTTGCAACTAGCTAGACAAAGTCAATAGAAAATACCTTGGGTTAAGTAAACTGTTTTAATATCAAACAGTTTCGGTCCATTCAAATTACAAATTGCCACAAAGATAAATCCTGTACCAAAAGCTCCAGCTCCGACAGCATCAGCAGCACCAGCGACTAAAGCAGGAGTGAAAGCAAAACCATTCGAAGTGGCGAAGAAGCCAGATGTGAAGCAGAGCATTTTTGGGCGTTCAACTTCCAAAACAGTGGAGAAACCAGCTGCAGAAGAGGAGGAGAAATCAGAAACTGTGGAGAAGGAAAAGCCTAAAACTTCAACTACAAAACCCAGCGACAGCTCCGTCAAGAAGAATGTCGGGAATCAAAGCGACAGGTTGAAAAACATGTTTGCAGCAGCCGCTTCCAAGCCCAAAAAGCCTCCACAAGCAAAGATCGTTGATTCTGAAGAAGAAAGTTCACCTCCACCACCAGCAAGAGTTGTCAAGAAGGAACCACCGAAGACATACGGAAGAAACAATGCTAAAAATAAGAATAAGCCCAAGGAGGTGGAAACTACCCGCAAGAGGAAACGAGTTGTCGACATTCTATCGTCTTCGGAAGAAGAAGAAGAGGAGGTGGAGGAAAAACGTCGCCCGAATAAAAGATCCATTCGCATATCCTCCGACGAAGAAGGTAACCGCAACAAATTCGTTGTGGTTCTGACTTTATCTTTTTAAATGTTTTTCAATTTGTCATTTCACAGATTCATTACCTGAGTCGCCAATCCCTAGAAAACGAGCTCCAGTTATTATTGATTCTGATTCTGAAAGTGATATGTTTCAAAGTCCGAAGAAAGAAAAAGGAAAGCTGAACTTTGTCTCGAAGCCGAAAGAGAAATCTCCTCCCCCACCAGAATCGAGCGGAAGTGGAAGGCGGAAGGTCAAAAAGACCGTCACGAAGTCTCACGTCGACGAAGATGGGTTTACAGGTAAGATCTGCATTCCCTACTCTGAAATATTGCTTTATCTCGAAAATTGAAGTCACAAACTCATCATAATACGATTGTTTCCATTTCTGCTGCTGAAATGTGTCCATCTTTGCAATTGACATAAAAACTGAAGCTGTTAGTTTAGGTTAGTAGACGCAGTGTACAGTTGGGGTTTTGAGTCCATGTACGCGTAACGCAAATATGATTACGGCTAAATCCTTATGCTAAAAACACGAGAACATAACAAGCCACATTTCGTTCCTTGCAGAGTGAAGCTCACCGTGTTTGTATTTTTCTAGTTGCCTTCACTTCGCAACATTTTTCATCAAGTTTAGACGTTGCTTTAAATGCACTTTTACGTGACAGGTCTTCCGTAATGTGTTTGGCACGAAGCTACTCATACTCTCTTTAAGTTTTTCGAGAAGCCAAGCACATTACGCAAGACCTGTCGCATAAAAGTCCTCGTAAAGCAACGTCCAAAGTCCAAACCCAAACACGTTGAAAAATGTTGCCAAAAGAAGCAGCTAGCCAATTTAAACACACGGTGAGCTTCACTCAGTCAAGGAACGAAATGCGGCTTGTCTTGTTCTCGAGTTTTTAGCATGAGGATTTAGCGGTAATCATATTTGTGTTAAGCGCACTTAGACTCAAAATCACAATTGTACAAATGTCGCAGCTGCAAACGCAGTATTTCATTGAACGAAACTCGCCTCAGCTAACACAAGGTATTTACATTATTAGTGACAACAAAAACACAAGAATGGGTATCAGCCTCAGAGTCCGACGAGGAAAAGAAAGCGGAGAAAAGTCCACAGAAAGCGGACAAGTCAACCCATGGCATTGTCAACGACAAAGAAAAGAAAAACCCGATTTCCTCTGCTTTCGGCGGAGCTAAGAAGGCAGTGGCATCAGTTCCGTCTCCTGCTAAAAATAAATCCGCCTCAACTCCAAACTCCAAAAAGACTCCCGCTGCCAGTGGCCCCAAAACCAAGCAGCCTACGCTAATGTCCTTCTTCACTAAAAAGACGTAGGTATCGGTAGTGAGTGGATCATGAAAACCCGTGAGTAATTACGTCACCAATCTATCACGCACTTATCCCTAATTCACGCTACAATACTGACAGATAAGCATTTTAAAATTCTACGTTTTCGTTCCTGTAATAATTGATTTTGTTGGATATCTTTAAGTATCACTTTATAATTCCTGTTTTTTATGATTTCGATTTCACGTTCATTAAACAGGGAATTTGGTAGATCCCATAACAAATATGGCTCAATGTAAACTGCGCCTTTCTTAAGCCTGGCAGAGCCGTCATTCCATTAATTCGTTTGCGTTTTTTAAAGGCTGTGAAACCGACAAACAGGTAAAGAAACTACTGAGCTACATTGTTGCAGTAAGAAATAGGGCTATACTAGCTAAATGAATTTTTTTTTAAATTTGACTTTTAATGAGAATTTTTTTTGTCATTTTCTTCAAACCATTGTTTCTACTTTTTATCTTAAAATTTTTTCAATTATTTTTCTTTCGCATTACATTATTCGTTGATGGGCCACATCCTGCCAAACCAAATGCAATTCCTAAAACATGTTTAAACTTTGAGTTGAGGCTCAGAGTTCACATATATCTGATCTGTTTTACAGGCTTAAAAAAATGACAACAAAAAAAAACGATTAGGGATAATTTACAAACTAAATTGTTTCGTCCGTCATACTTGGTAAAATCTCTTGAAACATTTGCCAGAAACATAGGCAAAGATTTTGATTTTTTTAATGAAAAGACTAATATTATTGTAGTAAAAACCATCCATATGAATATTTTTTACCAAAGTTTTTGCTGCAGTGCAACTTAGTTTTTGCTTTACGTGTGGTGAAAGCTTCAACCCAAATCGTTCACGTTTGTCAGCTTTACAGCCTTTCAAAAACCCGCGTCAATTAATAAAATGACCCTCGTATTCCGGATGTCAAGTGTTGACTTTTGGCACATTTGGTTCAAGCACGGTTTGTGCCACGTGGGCGTTTCTGAAGAGATATAATTAGATTCCTGCATTCAGGTCGTCGTTGTCAATTATTGGGATTGAAAGCAGTGATTAACCACAGTCTCTTCATGTCAGCTTCATTGTTCTGCCCTCCGATCCGGTGCACAGGGAACTCGGAATGCAAGACTATGGAAAAACCCGTTTGGGACGTATATTATTAGCCTCACGGCACACGGCACGTGTGGGGAAAAGGGACTACGGAGAAGGTCATCGAAGGACAATTTCCTAGTGCATTTCTCGGAGTACCTAACGGGACTGTCTGCACGTTTTCCACTGAATGCATTTATTGCTTCTCTACGTGGAAGAGCCAATGCTAATATTTGATGGGTCATTTGAGCCACATTGTCACGTCCTTTTACCGACTTTTACTCTCGTGTTTATGGGTTTTCTATTACCTCATCCTTACGACAAGCCAGTTCAATTCCAGAATGTACTGGAATCGGAAAAGCATGAGGACATTAAATGGAAGATGTGGGATGTGGTTGTGGGACTAAATACTTTCTCCCTTGGTGAAAGCTGATTGTTATAAGTCACCCTTCCCTAGAGATCCGGTTGGTCCAACGTCCAACCCCAACCACTAAACCTTTTTCTTCCATTTATTTTCTTTCAACAGCAAACAAAGAACAGATATAAATACGAGTTTGTAATGCTAACACAGAGTTTATCACCTAGCACTTAGCACAGTCTATGCATGTGTCCCGATGGGTTCGTCCAACCCGGAACCGTTAAAGGAGACTCGAGCCTTTTACTTTCACATGATGCTAAGAGAGTCATTCAATTAATTCGTGCGCGTCTTTCAAAAACCGTGGAACTGACTAACGTGAATGAATTGGGCTGAAACTTTCACCACAGGTAAAGTAATAGCTAGGTTACGTTGCAGCACAAAATTGGATAGAAATATCAAAATGGTCAGTTTTAACTACAATTTTAGTCTAGAATGTTTTTTTTAATTAAAAATTGCAAACTTCAAAATATTTGCCTCTTTATCTTTTTCGTCAAATTTTTGCACACTTTAGCAGATTGACTGCCATGTCTCTGATGTCTTTAAAAAAAATCCATTCAAATTTTAATAAAAACTGTCCAAATGTATTTTTTGTCCTATTTTTTGCTCCAATGTAACTTAGCCGTTAATTTACCTGTGATGAAAGTTTCAGCCCGAATTGTTCACGTTTGCTAGTTTTACAGCTTTTTAAAAACGCGCACGAATTAATGAAATGACACTAGTATCCCAGCCCAGTCGCTTCTATTTTACCAGAATAGCCATATAAACTACAAATCACATTGAATAGGAAATTGTATCTTGGTTAAGGGCATCAGTCATCTCATCGGTCATAAGTCATAAACCAAACTCGCTATAACGGAACCGGAAGTGGACAAACTCATGGTAACATACCAGTTTGCTAATTTAAGTTTTTGTCGTCGGCTACAAGCACGTGTAACATTTATATCCAGTAAAAGGTAAACGTAAGTACATGTTTTTAATAGTTAATAGTTAGGTACCTACTCTCTAACCTTGCACTAGACAAATATTAATGTTCAAAAACCTTGACGCGGAGAAACATTTGACTAGATGTTGTTCCTTGAACTCTTAAAATACTGACAAATGAATAGGTACGTGTAAATAAAGTATTGGAAATGACAATGAAGATTAAGGTACTTGTACGGCTAATTGTATGACAATTAGATAAAATTATAAAAGTGTGACTAAGTAAGTACTCGTAGAAATGCTGCGACTACGAATTTTCCCATTTGGAAATAATATTGTCGGTTTTCTTCTGTTCAATGCCCAAAAAGTCCTGCAGATTCGCAATTCCTTTTCGTATACCTACATATTCAATTCATGCTAGATTGAGGCTAAATTCTACAAACTACTAATGGACTAACGGCTAACTTCTGTACTGACCAATACCACAACTTCCCTTGTCAAGCAAAACCCTTTTAAAATCTTTCCTGCACCAGTGGCCATCTCCCACCTAGCAGTAGTGGGTTCACGTGGCCGAAACCGACAAGTCAGATTCTGATTCGGTTCAATGTTTTCTTGTCAGCTTACAAGATAGAGACAAAATCATGTCAAGCGTTTATCAAAACGAAAACCTTGTTTTTGCAAGGATTTGATTACATCATTTGCACGACAGATTTTGTCCACGATACAAAGAAAAGTAAACCTCCTTGGTTTTTTTTAAATAGAAAGTACCAATTAACGACGGTCCGAATGTCACACGTCACACCCACGAAATACCATGGAAAGATTCTACAAAAGAAGAATTACGTAATAGAACTTTCCACGACAAAGTTGTTAAGCCGTTGGAACCATTCTCTCATAGGTTAAACACTGTGTTCTTGAGATGAGCTTATGAAGTCGAAGAGATCTTTCTAAACTCGAAATCCGGACGCTGCAGCGGGATGTGCATCGTTTCTCTAATTTCTTCTCTCGTCTCGTGAATTTCTCTACATTTTCTAAATAATAAATATATTTAACAATTATTAGCATTTTTTTTTAGAATTTCAATTTCGATGCTTGAGTAGGCAGAATACACCGCATCTAGTCACGCGATTCTGCATCCGGTCAGCATATTTTGAAATCGTACATTGGAATTTGTACCACTAGTAACATTTTATCGCACGTGTAGGCAGAAACTAACCTAACCAAATATATGACAAGTTGTTTCCGCCGCATATTTGGAAATCGTACATGGGAATGTCTACAGTGTAGTAGTTTCTAATGGCTGACCACTTGTCACATTATATCACACGTTTTGTCACAACCTAACCTAACCAAAAATATGACTAGTTGTCTCCCATTATAAAATCATTACGCTACACAAATTGTTACGATGTGCAATTTCAAAATTTTGCATGGGAATCTCTACATTGTATTACTTTTTAGTGGCTGACCACTTGTCACATTATATCACACGTTTCGGCTCGACCTAACCTAACTAAAAATATGGCAAGTTGTCTTCCATAAGAAAAGCATTACACAATGCAAATTGTCACGATTTCAAACGATTTCAAACGATGCTGCCGGACCAGTAGTACAACTTGTCATGTTGGGCCATAAAGCTCGAATCTGTTGTTTATTCATTCACTTACTTTCATTTGTGGCTCCCAGAAGTACGAAGGAATTTCGATTGTGCAAATTATCAAATTGATTAGGAGACAAGTACTGTGTTATGAATTCTTCAATATCGGAGTCTTTCAGTTTCCATTCATGCCGTTCAATCTGTGATTCTGGACTTCCGTTTTGTTTCTTGGGTCGAAGGAATGCAAATTCAATTAATTCCGTTCCGTTGAGCCCCGTGCCAAATGACTTGAAGACTGTAATGTCTTGTCTTCCAGACACACACATAGTGGTTCCTTCTAAAAATTGGAATATGGATAATGGCAAGGAGTGTGTTTTCATTTTAGACAATTTGTCCATTTACTTAATAATTAATAGCCTAAGCATACCATCCACTGACTGCTCCACTTGTGATGCACAAATAGGACAACAATGACCCTCCACCTTGATCGGCTTTGAACAAGATAGCTCTCGGCGAGTTGGACACTTGAGTCGGCTGCATTCAATCTGTCCATGGTTGCATTTACAAGTGACGCATTCCATGGTTCCAAATGGGCCAATTATGGGGTGCCAGGTTGAGCCGTGCAAGTAGAACCTAGAAGTGCCAAATTAAAAATGCGTTCAAACGCTGTTAGGCTAAATTTTGACAAGCACCAGGTGAGGTACTCACGCGCTCGTCAAGTTAGAATCAGCTTATGTTATGAAATCTTGGAACAATAAGCCTATATTTACCTTCCCGAAGAAATACAATCATCAACCGGTTTCCGACTTTCTTTCCCATTGCCTATTGGTGTGCTAACACCCGTGACGTCACGAAAGGAGACGGAGCTTTCCAGCGTCATGGGTGACAAGTCAATTAAATCTCCGTTATTCGAATTTCCGCTAGTTCCAAGAAATCCAGGCGTTTTCTCCTGCACCGGATTTTTGTGAGTTGGATTCGGTAGGGGCTTTCGCATGGATGATGGTGTGTTTCCATTGCCATTGGACGATTTGTGGGATTTAGTTCCTTTCCATACTAAAATATTTAGAAATTAAATCGTTAATTATCACTGTATGCTTTGGAGTCCGGATTCTGCTGGATTTTTGTGCCATACTATTCGGTAATTCTTATATTTTGATTGTTAATAGAATTTGTATGTTTAGTTTCCATGTTTGTCAAACCGGAATAACTAAACCGGTAACGAGTTCCAACCTGCTTCAATTCAAGAAACATAAGCTATCACGGAAAAAAATGTGAGATGTGCCAATTTCCTGTGAGCCCGTGCCGTTTCTGAGATATTGCCAAACCTGAGCAGATACAAAGGAAATAGCGTGAAGCGGGGGCGGAAGGGTAATGGTCCATAACGTTGACCATGTTCAATTCGCCCCATCTTGATGGACATCTGTGTATTGTATGCATTAGTTGATTTATTGATACGTGGAATATATACAAAATATATAAAGGCCTTCTATAAATCAAACTCACTCCGATTCCTGGACAGATGGAAGATGCGGATTTCGACCGTTTTTAGCAAGACTGTCTACAACCCTTTACAAGATTGATTGATTGTCATTTCTTTTGTTCGTTTCTGGATTTAGGCTAGGTAAGGTATTACCAAAGCATGGGGTTGAGTTCTAGTTCCTGTTCTATGGCCTAATTACAAAGTATAATGAGTTGCATCCTTCATTGCTTTGCTGCACTAAAATTCTCCCAATAGGAATTCTAAATTGAAGCCCTGGAACTGGAAAAGTGAAGAATATGGTAGAGCAGTTTCTAGTACTCCTAAATTCAGTGTTCCTTAGAGTTGAATTCAGGAACAAGGAACACGGAACACCTGGTAACCACCGATGGAGAATGGTTGCCACCCATTTGTCCTGATTTCGCTAAGCGTGTGAGACAAACTTTAAAAAACCGAACCAGAATTTACCCAAAAGTTTGTCTGTCGTTTTCGCAGAACCTAACCAAACCCAAAGGGTCAAAATTTATTAACAATATCAGGAAAAATTGGTGGTTACCATTTAACTTTCTCCATGGGTGGCTACCGCGTGTTCTCTGTTCCTGAATTCAACCTTCCTTAGAGATTGAAAGAAATCCCAAAGTGAAAGAGTAAGTCAGCTTTCACCAGCTTTCTAAAGGCGGAAGAGGTCAGCTTTCACCAGGTTCTTTTAGCGGAACTACATGCCAGCTTTCACCAAATATGTTAAATTTTAAAGCGGAATAGGTCAGTTTTCATCAAGTATATTTAAAGCGGAGAAAGACAACTTTCACCGAATACATTGAAATCAGATTAAATCAGCTTTCACCAAATATATTAAAGGCAGACGAATTTAGCTTTCACCAGGTTCCAAAAAGCAGGAAAAGTTAGCTTTCACCTGGTTTTCGAGAGCGGGAAAGGTCAACTTTCACTAAAGATATTTTAAGCGGAGAGAGACAGCTTTCACTTGGTTTTTAAAAGCGGGAAAGGTCGCTTTTACCTGTTTCTAATCTCGTAAAAAATCGCTTTCACCTGCTTTAAAGTGGAAGAGGCCAGCTTTCTCGAAAAATTTATCTAAGGCGGGATAGTGGTTAGCTTTCACCAAAATCTATTTAAAGCGGAGAAAGTCGGTTTTCACTAAAATTTATTTAAAGCGGAGAAAGTCGGCTTTCACTAAAATTTATTTAAAGTGGAGAAAGTCGGCTTTCACCAAAATTTATTCAAAGCAGAGAAAATCGGTTTTCGCCGGAACCATTATAAAGTGAATAGCTCCCATGTTACAATTAAGCTTGAGTAGCTGTATTATTCAACCATAAGTGACCATGGGCCGGTGAAATCCTGGACAACCCTAACAGAACAAAGAGAAAGTGAGGGGAAGAAAACAGAACCTGGTGTATGGTTTGCTTAGTGTCGATAACCCGTTTTTTATTATATTTCGTTTGATATCAGACGCCCACACTGGCATTAATCAGTACAAACGCAAACACACGTGCCTTCATTTCCTAAATGTCACTATTGCGGAAGAGGAATTTCTAAGGCATGACGTCAATTGACGACACTGAGCAGCCTGTCCTTCAAGCAATACGTTAAGCCATCGTTGAGTTAAAATTTGAGATTATAAACCTTTTACTTTTTGTGCGCACAAATGCAACAAGGTTCATGGCTCGATATACTCCCACGTACGTTTCCCCATAAATCAATCGGATTCGAGGTTCGACTCTGTTGTGTGGCAACAGCAGAAGGCTACCTCGTAAAGTGTGGGTGGATAACAAAGATGTCGGATCCGGAGGTTTTTCTTAAATGAGTTTAATCGCTCGGAATTTGCTCCAACTACGAAGACCATGTTGTATGTTAAAATTGACTTTCACATGTGGTCGCCGGTCCTATATTTAGTCGCTTGAGGGAATTAACAAGTCACCCCATTTACCAGTAGATTAAACTGCATTCTCGTATGCAGTATGTCCTTCGCTTCGTCAGGCATCAAAATAAACAAGACCCGTTGTCATGTCCAGTAGTTCAATTGGCTGCCCATCTGGTCGAGACAATGCAGAAGCTTTTTCGTGTTTCACATTAGGCTGGGGTAAATAAAAGGTTAAGAGTTAAAAGAATTTAAGGTCGGTTTTAGTCGAAATAAGGTCAAAAGTAGTCATTGATTTGATTTCACATAGTTTCAAATGTCAAACAAGAAATGTATCATAAATTAGCTCCTTAGACCTTGTAATCTGACTGTCACATTTGATGTCAACTTTCAGCTTTGTTTGGAATTCTAAACTGTTGCAAGCGCAGTACCATTAAAATATAATTACCAATTAAAAATACTGCTTGTTTTAAATGCAATTTATACGAAGTATTCAATTATAATGGTTTTTTTCCTAGTCTAGACATTTAATTGGGTTTTACGGGCCGCTTCTTCACAGATTTTAGCAATCAAGCGAAACGTTAGTTGATATACCTGTGCAATTCAAGTTTCGAAGTCCAATTAAGCTTTTTACACGATCTGCTAATCCTGTGTTTACACATTAAGATGCTATAGCTTTTTCCAGGATAATTGTCACCCAATTAAATTAGGTACTTAATTATGCAACTCATAACTCATCCTAGGACTTTCTATTCTTCACGTTTCGTGTTAGCTAACACTAGGCAGCTGACAGCTACGCTGTTTGAATTTTGCTGTCGAATTTCAGTGATATAGCGCAATTATCAATTAGTCGATGCATTAGAAAGTTAATCTGTGTCTCTGTCTCCAAATTCCAAATGAAACTATACACACATAAAAACGACACGTGGATGCGAATTGTGAGATAGTCTTTAATGTTGACCACGCTAACCCATATTTACGTAGATACATACAACGTGCGTGTTTTGTTTAGTTTACACAATTGTTAGGAAATATTCTCCGTTTGCAGGTCAGAGACGGATACGGAAATAGAGGACATCTTCTCATGACGGGCTGGTCAGTTGCTGCTATAGAACAGCAAACCCAAGCTTTTATGCTACTGAATTTCGGTTCGTGAGGGTTTCCCGTGATTTCTATACCTGGCCGATTTGGTATTCCAGGTTTTATGTCGCAGTAGTTTCATCATATCACCAGTATATTTAATGATTCTGTGACTGTGCGTGTCTTCACACAGGATAATTGTTTTGCACTCGATTTCGGCACACCTGTGTGGTGTGCCACACAAGTCATCACCTTTCTCCCAACTCGGAATATTCCTAGATAACGTTATTGATTGGGCCTATTTTAGAATTTCTCGAATATTTACTCAATGTCGCACTAATCTCGTGAGATAAGGATTAAGTATTTCAATTAGTGCTCTCCAATGAATTTCTCGTACGCAAAATTACGAGAACTACATACCACGTCGATTTAGCCATACACGTGGTGACGTGCGTTGCCAACTCGGTGAAAGGCAGCACGTAGAAAATTAAAAAAATTTACCAGCTGGGGTCACGTATAGCGCCCGTGGATATGATTCATGCTTCATAGCTATTTGGATAATGTGCGTCTTGGTGAGTACGGTAGGGTATTAATGCTTTTACGATAACGACTGAACGTTAAAAGAGACGTTTGCAGGTTAAGTAAACAGGCTTTTAGAATTTCTCAAACTTTGTCAATACCTTTCCCTTTCAGCCTTAGCGGAATTCTGAGGAGATGCATGGATTCTCGTAATGATTTATGGAATGAAACACATTAAAATAGACACGCACGTTAGGGAAGTAACGGGTTTTACGTAGCTACAGATATCTGTATATGGGGAAAGTTCAAGCTGTTATCCATTGGAGAAACTCGGGTGAAGAGACTTATGATTAGTAAGTTCCGGATACATAACACTCGCTCACGCACAATCGCTTGCATGTTGAGATTGAGAGAGGCTGTGGGCTTTTTTGGGGCCTCGAGCCAATATGCTATGCATGTAAAAATTCAGTTCTTTATCCCAGAATATACCGGATTTTATTACTTCGTCTTCTTAATCTTGACTCAAGTTTCCGTTTCTTACCAGTTTTTCATGCAAATCAAAGATTACATGTGGCTCCAAGGTAAACTCGGAATATTTCTGTACTTTCACTCCCAGTTTGAAGTTATTTCTTCAGGCGTTCCGCACTTTGCGCGTTTTTGATCTTTGAATATCAGATACCAAATGAATTCTTATGAATGTGGCATTACAATTTTCGGTGTACAGTAAGTATTTTATCTTGACAAGTCCACACATCGAAACAGTCACCAGATCAATGGCTAATATAAGATAAAAGCTGGACACCAATAATGGCCGCTATTGTAAAAACCCCAAAGTCAAAGGCCGTTATTGTAAATCCACGAAATAGCCGCGGCTAATACATACAAAAACGACCCTCAGCGGCAGTAACCGCAATTAAAAGGCCCACGGCTAATAGCCGCTAATGCAATAACTGCCGAACCAAGAGCCGCCAATGCACAAAAAACTAGCCATTGACAATGGCCTCTAATCGAAAAAATGGTCAAACCAATTAATAGTTGCCGATATAAAAAGAAATGGCCGCCAGCTAAAAAGAAGGAACACCAACTCAAAACAAGGCTAATGGCTGCTAACGCAAACACAAAACAAAAATTGCCGCTAACACAAAACTGCCAATGCCAAGGCAAGACAAGTCCCAGTGTTAATGGTCGCCAGTCGCCAACCCAAAAACCGCTTTACACATGGCCGAAAATGCTGTCGTTATTTGGCCTTTACAAAAAAACAATTGCGGCGGCTAGTTAAAGAAAAAATGAATGTCCGCCTACGCGAAAAAAAAACAAATGCCGGTAATACATAAAGCCAATGTTCTCTAATACGGAGTTCAACGAGCTTGACCTAGGAACCGACGTGCCATTATCTAGCTTTGTAATTTGTAATGTAATCGGTATCCAGATTTGACACTTTTTGGAAAGGCAAGCGCTGATTGCTTGGCATTTCAAATATATCGCTTGGCCATACCACAATTGTGCTGCGAAGAGTTCTGACGAAACGTTCAAATTTGGGTATTTTACCCGGAAGAAATTTGTGCTACCTTGAGCATCAAGTTAACGGGGTTATCAGACTTGCAATACGTTACTACAAACTATAAGGAATGAGCGTGTAGTCTAAAGTCCAACTAGCTTCGAGAATCAAAGTAAAAAAAAACATCTGTTCAGAGTTATCAAAACAATTTGGAGTTTGGAAAGGGCAATAGAAAGCACATTAGGCTTTTAGCACCTCTCTCTGATCTTTGTGCGAAAGCCGTAGAATCCCACGTGGAGACCCGAAACCCGGTAGCGCAAAAGTATATAAATAGGCGACTGATGGATTTATTCCTACTTGGACATTTAACATGTACACATTTAGCGTAGATTTTACCTTCCTGCACCAAATATAAGCCGACTCTACCTGTAAAGTGGTTTGTCATAATAATTATTTACTTAGAATTATGTTGAAGTGTTTTCATGAAAGTGTCATGTGGGTGGAAGACGTATAAACACAGGAGGTTAAACACGGCGCCAGTAGAACTTAAGAGTATTGACATTGAACATTGAACGTCTTCTTGAATAGGCTTACCTCAAATTCACATAACCTACTTATTATGTAACCTACGCTCTGAAGTTGTCTCTAAATTGGAGCATTAGACATTGAATTGAGGTACACTGTGTCATGCACCACATTATATGCACGTACAACACGTGCTTTGGGTTGTGCACTGCTTTCCATCTCACATCTTAACATCTAGCATTTAACTTCAAAACACTTGCGAATATTCGCTTCGATACTCAATCAGTATCGGATGTTTTAGAATGGTGGATTTAGTAATCGCAAATAAACCCGATTTTCATCGCTAAATGAACTAAGACGACCATAACTTCGAACGAAATGTAACTTAGTTACACCGCAAATCTCCGCATATTGCTAACCAGGTTTTATATACGCAGATCTATACGCTTAATTTTTATGGACACGCCCGTATGGCATAACCTAACCTAACTTAACCGCGTAATTTACAGGTCTCAGCGCATATGTGCTTTAAACCAACTTAAAAGAACGGAACTTGGTAATTTTGCGGTGACACTAATTTATTTTGCGTTAAAGTTAGTAATAGGCAATTAAGTTATGTTAGGCTGAGAATCTGAAAAATTCGGAGTAAATGAGACAAATATTAAATCTTTTAGATTTAGATATACGGAAGATGACGTTAGTTGGGACCTTTTTTTTAATTGAAAAATTGCCAATTGCCAGCAGAAGAAGATTTCGTATAATTCTTCTAAATAAGACAAAAAATTGGTTTGAAGTTAATGTACAAGGGTATGCTGAATGAATGTGGGCGTAAGGCTAAACTCTTGACAAAGACAAAATAGGAAAACACTGTTTAAAAAAGAAAGCAGAAAGTTCTTAAGTAGGTTGCCAAATATAACTTTGCTCTTATTTAGCTTTTGATAATTACAGAAAAACATGAAAGTGAAAGCGACATGTTTTTGTAGAGCCTTCAGGTATCCCCGACCCGAGCTGAAGAAAAACAAAATCATGATAGACGAACTATAATGCTTCAATTCAATTCCATAATGATACGCCCACACATGTTACACAAACACGTATTTAGGTTACGTTCAATTCCGCTCATTCAGAGGCTCCCGAAGAAATGCTCAAGAGAATTAAAATATGATACGCAATAAGTACAGGGACAAAGAAGCTCTAAATTTGCCCACCCACGTCCGTGTCACAAGTCACAAGAAGCGGAACAGGAAGGTGAAAGGAAAAGCGAACAAATTAGCTTATTAAAAGGTAACTGCGTAGAATTTTCAGAAAGCCTTCAAAGGTACATTAATCTTGTGATTCTGAAGAGTTAGTTTCTATTTATTTAATTGGCAAAATATAATGATGATACCGAAATTCGGGTATGATACGTAGTTCTGCGTCAATTGTGCCTGGAAAAAATCGTAGGATTTTTTTCTCTCTCGGAACTATTTTTTTTTTGCTGGATACGTGTAGCTTTAAAGCTATGTAATGCAAATGGCAGACTCTTATGGCGTCTTTAATTTTACTCTATGAAGCCGGCTGGTCCTTTTAATGCTCTCCGTTCTTTGGAACGTGTTTATTGACGGATGCATCATCTATAATAAACAGTATAAAACTGGTAAAAGAGACCTGGCTTAAGGTGGATTCAGATAGCTTTGCGATAGCGAATTCTAGCTGCGACAACGAATTTTTTCCCAATCGCACCAAGCTGCG
>JAQFXZ010000685.1:0-16541 GCA_034694025.1 Ceratophysella scotica | reverse complement strand
GTTGGGCGAATGAAGGGAACGCAAATTCAATTCAGTACACAGATCAGTGCTAAGCACTGATTCGTGGGCCCGCTAGTTGATCTTAAAAATCAAACGATTTTGCCCAGCCCTTGTTACCTGAATACAGGGCCGAATCGTAACTCCAAAGCAACTTTATTTGTCTCTTCGCATGGCAAATTAGTTCATATTATGAGTTTTAATATGAATTAATAGAAGAGCGTTGGCATCATTATTCTATTTCCGTGCGACAAATCACCAGCAACATGTCAGTTGAAATTAGAAGCAAAGTGACAGACACAAAACGCACTTGGGCTCCCATTTCTAATCGGACATGACCCAACTCTTTTCAATACTTTTTTATACTCACCAAAAAATGCGGATCCGGGCTGGAGCATCCCATATGAATGGATTTTTAGTATATGACTTGTTGGGTTGGGTTTTGTCATGAGTTTTTTGGAAGAGAGGACATTCAACAGGGTTTTATAGTTTAGCATCCGTCATCCATAATAAAGGAAGGACAATAAATATTGGCAGAGGGGAAGTTGGAGCTACGTGCTAATGCATGGACCAGACCTGTTTTCCCATTCAAATCTCTTTTTTTTAAATGAGAAAACCCAATGGCAGATTATGATCATCATCCATCTCAAACCGAATTTCTCATCACCCATCACCCTCCCATCATGTACTCCAAGGATCATCAGCAGGGTTGGAATATCAGGATTTCATCGTTTTTTTAGTGTTTAATGCCAATTTTTGAAAAATAATGAACTTTTGTCGAGCCAGCTTAAACATTTTCAAATCAACCTTGGAATTTACCAAATCAATTCGAATTCGTTTTCAAGCTTCATTCCTAGGACCTGATAAGCAGATTCTATCTATTTTAGGGTTGAAATTAGGGTCAACCAGTTTTAAATAGGAATTAAAGAAAGCATTTCTTGCCTTCAGCACGCTTTTTTGTATGGGTCACGTGCCACTAGCATTTGCCAAATCATGAAAGACGATTCCAAAAAAATCTACTTCCAAATAACATATTTTTATTTTTTTTAAATACGATTCCAGAAAAATCGAGTTCCAAATAACGTATATGAATTTTTTAAAACGATTTCAGAAAAATCGATTTCCAAATAACACATTTATATTTTTGCTTTTAAAGAACGAAAAATCTCAAACAACGGGCCACGAAGAATATCAATACACCAAAAAGCCAAAACAAATACATTAAAAATGAAAAATTAATTGGCCTTAAATATCAGAAATTAGAAAATCAGCAAAACGAAAGATATTCTGAATAGAAAATGTGCTTTAAAACGAATATTTAACAGTAAATTCGGCTGAACAAGTCAAATCTTTTAAAAAAAATCCTGAGGAAAAATCAGTCAAGTAGGGAAAAGCAGAAACATTTTATAGAAAATGAAATGAGACGGCTATGAAAACTCGAAATAAGAAAAAACTGCAGGAAAAATCAACTTAATTGAAATATTTTAAACTTCGGCAAACATCAATCTATGAAGATCATGAAATATTCTGAAAATAAATCAACGAAGCCCGTAGAAATCAAATAACCCGCCTACAGAAATCGGAAGAGCAGAAAAACCAAAAAATTACCAAGCCAAAAAATATTTAAGTTAGATTTAATATATTAAGTCAAAAGAAATAAGGTAGCTTTTTCGATATTCAAGAAATTTCTTAGCCTTGATCCATACATTTAAAGCAGCTTGTAGCCACCTAACCCTACATATAAATGCCTAAATCTAAAACCAGCGCTTGCCTATTCGGTACGTGTAAGTTTCAACTGGTGCAGTGGCCCATAGAGTGTTTTAGTGAGAATTCCGATATTCGGAGAGGGTAGAATTACTCCAGAGCCGGGAGTCGTGGTGTGGTTTGGTTGCTGGGAACAATGGACAGCCCCAGAGCCCTTCCCGTCTTATTAATGAAAAAACGGGCCTGGGATCATCTTCACTAATACCCAGCCCACTGCTTAGTGCCTATAAATTCAAGAGACGTGCTCGGATTTATCTGCATATTTTCCACATTCCCCTTCTCACTATTGTATTATCTTTCTCCCGTCTCAACTCCCCTTCTTCCGTTATGTCTTTTCTCCGGCCTGCCCGCCTTTCCCTTCGCCTCACTCTCATTCCTCATCTCGAGTCGAGAAACCTGAGGCAGCTCTAAATCCCACATCTTTCCATCTCATCCAACCGCACAATAGAGACTCTGACAACCAGTTCCAGCTCTTCAGGAACTAAAAAGACGTTGGCAATGTGTATTTCTATGTATGGCTTTCATTGCTCAACAAGTTTGGTCGTCTGTTGTCTATTAAGGCAAGTCTCTTGGTTTGAAGTTGCTGCGAAAAGAACAAATCAAAATAGTGTCAAATCATTGTGTAGCTGTCTTTTCCGTTCTTGGTTCAACTCGAGTACATGACTAGTTGACCGATTTAGTTACAACAAAGTTGTGATTTCGTTTCATATAAGATAAAAAAAAATAGCAAACCATAAATTTCATTTTGATAAATACAACGAAACACAGGAACTCGATTAGCCGCATTTCCTGGTTGTGGAAAATGCAAGCGGTTCTATACTGTAGAAATATGGCAAGTCCTGTTCAAATTGGAGTCACTCACCACAGTCACATGGAGTCACCACCAGTCCAGTTACCGTATTGTACTAGGTACAAATACGTGTAACCACTTGTAGTATTATCCGGCATCTGGTTCAGCCAAATTGTTTTAGCATAGCATCCAATTCTAACCTACAGCTAATTTTAAAATACAATTATCTGTACAAACGTTTTAAACATTGAATTTAGGGTTTAGGTAAACCAAGTCGCATGCCATGTCGCCTCCAGCGCTGCCTCCCAGGATTGGAGCCTACTGTCACCTTTACGGCCATTGTCTTTTCCAATTATCGTTGTTGCCTTGAATGGAGCGTGATTTAATTCATGCTTCGCTTGTTTAGGTTAGATTACGTTAGGATATGCTAGATTTGGCTAGGTTAGGTTAGGTTAGGATATGTTTGGTTAGGTTAAAGCTTAAAATAGATCGTAATAATTAAAGTCTGCAACGTTGCGGAAAACCTAACCTAACTAATGGGGATTTTTAAAAAAAATGCTTAGGCAACGCTGAAGGCGACACAGCATGGTGCCTAAACCAATTTTAGCCACTATCGAAGCACCAATTTTGATTTATATAACCCAAAAGTTTGAATTTTAGCCATACGCTTTGAGTACTAAACAAGAGAACAGCCCAACAGAAATTAGCTGATACGTAGAGTAGAGCGACACTTAAACAAACGTAATCTGGAGCCTGTCCCATGTAAAGGTCAGGATTAGATCCTGGCCTGGCCTGAGACTCTTGAGTGAAGGTAGAAGTGTAGTTGGGATTGGAGGACTTGGCCCTAATGCATGGGCTGAGCCCTGGTCCCAAGGGACGAGGGATGCATCCCGGGTTTGTCTGAACACTAAGAAACAGTTGGGAATATGCTGGAGCGGGATACAAAGAAAATAGAAGAAAACTGAGAAAATGTAGAAAAGGCTAAACGAGAGAGCACTTTGAGCTTTCTTCTTGGAGTTTCGCCAGAGGTTCCATCCGTGAGAGAAGGACTCGTAATAGGAAGAGACGTAACGTAACGTAATGCTTGGATTTAAGTTGGTTTGTATCAAACTGTCTTATCTCTTCCTCCTTGTGTTTTTTTTTGTTTGAAGCGGCTCCCTTGAGTTACTAAAAAAGAGAAAATGAATGACTCTACTGTGCTCTTCACCTCATGGATTCTACGACAAAGTGGTCAATGACGATTGGGCATTTCCATGAATCAAGGAAACGTAAATGCTTAAATTCGACGTTATAATTACTTTTATGTATAGGATTTGAATTACAACGGATTGGCGTTTACGGGAGTATTTATGTGGGAAGAATTTGGAGGGAAAACAGATTTCTTGCAAATATATGAGCAAATTTCTGTTATTTATTCAATATCTTCAGTTTTTACCACACATTTGTGCATTTTTAAAGAGAAACATGAATTTTGAGGACGAAATTTAAAAAATATGTTTGAAATTGTGCATAGGAATTTCTTCAATGTAGTGGTTTCTTATGGCTAACCACTTGTCACATTATTTTGCACGTTTAGGCAAAACCTAACCTAACTGAAAATGTGACAGATTGTCGCCCATAAGAAAAGCATTACGCAATGCAAGTTTTCATGCACGATTTCAAAATATGCCGCCGGGAAAACAAGTTCGGCCATCGCCATTTCAATTTTTAAATTTTCCTGCCCAATTGTCATTGTCCATTGCCCAATTGTCGAGTAGCACTCTTCATATGTCGGGATTTAGCTCCTGTCGTCTTCCTAAAAATATACATCTCCCAAGCCCTACCCAATGTTTGTCTTTGACGTTTTTCCCTTCCAAATATTCCGTTTCTACTCTGGAAAAACTTGTTCCAAACAAACATCCATCTATAGAATGTCGTATGTAGCCCTTCAGTCAGTGTGGAGACAGTTTAGGCTGCTCCTTGCATGTCTCTTCATCTTCATAAACCCTCGTCTGGAGGATCTCCCAGAAAGTTATGAATTCTTGTTTGTAGTGAATTTAGGTCTTTTCTTTGAAGAGCGGAAGAGACTTTTGACACGGGGAGATGATGGAAGGAGAACATGAATTATCACGCTCCTTGGGCAATAGGAGTCAACGTCTCATATTGTTAGGATGATGGTCTTGATGCCAGAGTATCCGGACTCTGATTTCCTCTGAGCATAAAAGAATAAAGTACTTTCCGGCCTCACTCAAAGGACACACTTCCCCCCTCAGAAAGCCCTAGGAGAAAGTAGAGTGTCAGCACAACTCGGTGGGTGCATCAGCAAGGGACTTATACGATCGTACGTCGTCGAAGTCTCTATATCTGCACGGCTGGATTGTTTCTTGGGTCACGTGGTAAATTTTGATCCTTGAAAAACTCAAATTTGTCTTCAGATTTTTGATCTAAAGAAGTATCTATCATATTTGCATATTTTGAAATCGTATATGGGAATTTATACACTGCAATTCTTTTTTGGGCATACCACTTGTCGCACTGTATCGCACGTTTCGGCAAAGCCTAACCCACTTAAGAATATGACAACTTGTCTCTCACAAAAAAAAATTATACTAAACCAATTGTCATATACGATTGCAAAATTTGCAATGTTTTTTTTTTAACTCTTAAAAGTCGTTTTAGGCAATGATTTCAAAATTCGTTTGATTTATAAATAAGTACATGTCCTTTCAGCTTTCAGTACTTCTCCTGTTTCGAATTTCGCTAAGAAACGGACAATCTTGGATGTAATTCCTGAAGTCACGGCAATTCATATAGTAGAAATTTAAAATCTTAGTACAGTTCTAAAAACTCAATTACTCCATAACTTTAGAGAGTTTTGTCCAAAATCTGCGAATTTGTAAACCTGTAACACATTTTGCATAAACTTACAAAAACTTTTGATTTTTTCCGTAGTTAGTACGCGTTTATCTCTGTTACATTGCTATGCCACGCAAAACCAGCGAATTTGAGTTTGAAAATGTCCAGGTAGCCGATGGATGGATATAACACGGACACGACACATTAGGACAGACCAATCGCAGAAACTGTATTCATACAAAGCCTAGTCCTCAGCGGCCGGTGTTAGTTTTTTTATTTCGGTTTGTGGCTGAAGGATGTGAATTGAGTTGAAGGAGGTGAGCCATTTGTCTCGGAGTCAACTCACTTCAACTCCAATTCATCGACTTAATATGTGTGAAGTGAGAAATTGGCTAATTTTCTGCTCGTTTATCTCCTCCTTCAAACAACAAAGTGGTGGGGATGGGAGCAGAATCTTCAAGTAACCACCTTCTAAGCCTCCAGCCGGACTAGCTTAGTCAAAGGACCAGTGACTCGCAAGCAAAGGCATTTAGGCCTAATAGTTGTTTTGGAATCGTTACGCTACGGACTCCCCGAAATCGTATGCAGTATTCGGTTTGCGTTATACATACCGGGAAATAATATATTTTGCAATAACGTTGAGATTCTTTTTCTCCAGCGTTAAAAATCAAGTTTGGGAACCTTGCCTAATTTTGTTTTCAAAATTTCGAAAAATTCAATATATTTCAAAGTTTCAGATAAGAATGCAATAAAATTTATAAACATTGACTGTAGGGTTAGTCTGAAAGCTAAAAGTTTGGTTTTCGGTATTCTAAAGTAGAGATGCTGAGTAGAGGTTATTCGCCCTGGCGAATATTCACCCATAAGAAATGCTGAAATTAAAATTCGAAAGCGATCGGGCAAATATGTTCTACTAATTTAAGAATAATATTTTCCTTTTATCCAATCTACAAAATTCGTGCTCGAGCGAAGAAAATCTACAAATATTTGGAGAAAATTGGCAGATTTTCTTCAAATTGGCAAATATTAGGCGAATGTTCCTCAAATTTTCAAATATTACGCCAATATCCCCAAACTTTAAGAATATTGTGCCAAAATTCCTCAAATTGACGTAGATTAGGCAAATATCCTCATATAGACGAATATTAGGCGAATATTTTTCGAATAGTCGAATATTTAACAAATATTCTTGAAATTGAAGAATTTTGGACAACTATTCGCCCTGAACAGTATTTGCCCACCACGATTTTTGCAGGCAACCATTTGCTTTTCATGGAGAAGCGAAGCTTTCAAGGCCGAATATTCGCCATAAGACGAATATACAATGCCTACTAAAAATAACTTTTCGCAGTATCCCCACTTTAGAGCCTTTTTCAAGATCCTAAACCATTATTAAACTTAAACCCTAAAACCTACGAGTTTAACTACTCAATAGGCCCAGCGTCCAGCTTTCCCATGTCCGGATACTTTTCCCCTCGAATCCCTCCTGCTGCTTCCACTGACACATATGTAGACAGGCGGAGGAGAGGAAAAATTACAGGCCCATCCGAGTTTCACCTTATAAATCTCGCCTCTTGTCGTCTGCACACACACACTTTTCATTTGGCCAGGAAGAGAACCTGTCTGCCTTGTGGTCTTTTCCTTGGAGAAAGTTTGAGCGGCTTTTCCTTGATAGTTCCGGCCTGGGGTCTCTGTATTGCCTCCAAGCACCTCCGCCCCTCACTTTCTTCATTAACTTCCCTCCAGCTTCCCAAACCAGCCAACAGCCCTTCATTCACTTTCAAACAACTAATTGATTACACAAATTTAATTTGTTTCTCATATCTGCCCACCCATAAATTCACACTGTCTACCACGGGCTCGTCCAACCGTCTCTGCTACCAGCCCAAATTCTATTTACATCCCTAATTCACCATTTCCTCTCTCATTCATCATCCCTCGTGTACACAAAAGCAAAGTTCTGGTTTCCTTCCACAAAGGAGGCATCAGAATATCATCAGTTGTGTGTGTGTCTGTATTTTTAAAACTCGCATATTTATTTTTATTAATTGTAGTTGCCATGTTTTCAAAATTGTGTCCTTTCTTCAAATACAGATACTCTGCATGTTTAAAAACGAGTACCTACCTACAGTAGAGTAAGATCTGAGACTTTTTTCAGATTTTTTAAAACAGTTTGAAAGAATTTTTTTTTAAATTGAAAGAAATTGTCAATATTAACCTTAGTTGCCCAAAACACAAAATTCATTGCCGCAATTTGTGGAGCAATTTAAAAAATAGTACTGTCATGTAAACTTTTAATTTTTTATAGAATTGCTACTGTTGCTAAGGGCATCCGAGCATCTCGACGTAGTACGAGTACAAGTACTATTAATTTCTGTAACTATTTTTCCCCATTTGAGAAATATCAAGTAAAAACACAAATCTAAACCTAACTTAAACAAAATCTATCAAAATTTTATGCAGGGCGAAACCAAACCGAACCTAAAGAATCAAAAATTACAGGGGTACCAGGATTCGTAGTGACTTTTTATTGTCACGCTTTTTGTTTCTAGCTTTCTGCCTGTTACGGTTCAGACTGCAGTTTTCAAAATACTGAAAAGTTTTTCATCTGAAGCCTGAAATATAAAAAAAAGTTCGAAAATCGGAGTATGCCATCAATCCTGCATATGCTCAGGAATCATAAACCATGAAATGAAGAGACCTCGGGTGTTAATTAGACTAGAACTGATTCCCGAGGGAATAGAGGCTGACGCTGTTGCTGCAGAATGTGGAATACAGTATTTACTTTTTATTGTGCGCCATACGCCAACCAAGTAGAATCAGGATCAATTTGTAAATTAGGTCGAGTACTCTTGAGTTTTGGGAGTTCGGGTTTTCCTATTCCCAGTGCAGAGAGTCTGAGTATAGGAATGAGCCTAGTTTGGTAAACAATGCTGAGTTGATGAATTGGTTGAGTGGTTTGGTTTCGTATGCAGAGTTCATATGAGATGGTCGGAAGGATGGAAGGTGATGACCACACCCTTCCTTTGTCTTCTCCCAGTTGATGACAGGCCATTTGAACGGGAACGGAGGTGATATGCACTATTTTATGGAACGAGGGTTGTATCTAAAGTTCTTGGTCATTCTCTAGACGTAAACCTGTTTGTGCTGGAATTGAAAAAATTCTAGAATTTGTATTTAGTTTCAGATTTTTTATAATGTAAAATTCGAGCCTGAGTTTCAAGTTAGCCGAGAACCATGCCAAACACATTTCGGAACAACCCTCGTCCTCGTGCCTATCATTATCAGGTCTCTCAGCTCATGCAATGCTGCCGACTCGGTTCTCGCTTCCATCTAAGCCAAACGTTCCGTGCCACCCTCTGTCAACACTGAACATGCTGTGCAGCAGTTATGTTGGGATTGAAATAAGTAATCAAAAGTTTACGCACTCGGCACGGGAGCTCTGTTCCATCCATGCTCTGCGGATCAATTAACTAACTCTTCCTCGTCCCGACCTCAACCTCCAATTCCAAACCCATGTTGAGTGAATCTGTTGCCTTACCACAATATTCCCGTAAACTATAGTTTATGATTTCGATAGAACGATGGAAGGTTCAGCATTAATGGAATTAACTCATCGGCGTTAGGCGGCTTGGCCAAATACCAAGATTCGGAGCACAACGTTCAAAGGGTTCGAATTTGGTTCGATCAAGTGTGTCTTGATGAATCTATTTTTTTTAGAACTATTTTATTCGGGGAGATTCTTCCGATTTAATTGGAGTTATTATATTCGGGTGATATAAAATCCGATTTAAATCCGATTTCAAGTATGTGATTTTATTCTGGCCATTTGAATACGAATAAAATTCGATTTAAACAAATGTGATTTTATTCAGGTGATTTAAATCCGATTTAAATGAAGGGATTTTACTATTGATGATTTAAATCCGACTTAAGTCAAGAGATTTTATTCGTGGTGGATTAACACCAAAATGTTAAGATGAAGTGCTTTTACTCGGTGTGATTTAAATCCGGAATAAATATATGATTTTTATCGAGGTGATTAAGCGAAAATACAATTTAACTCAGTTTTAGTAACCAAATCCATTTGATTAAGACTGAATAACAGCTACTAAAGTTAAATTTTGCTGAAAATGGGTTAAATAAATTCAACCACAAATACCTAAATTGAGTTAGGAAAGGCTTTATTAGTTCAAGCCATCACAAGGTGTATTTCAGAAAATAAATTGAGGCAGTATGCATAGCAATTTAAGCTTTGTAACGCTCTATTGTTTCATATAACTTAATTTTTGATATATTTTGTTTGGCCCATTATTCTAAAAGATTTGACTTTACCTCCAAAATAGGTATTAATTACTCTATAAGTAATATATTGAATTTAATTGGTTAAAACAACAAAGAAATAAACCGTGCATGCACTCGTACGTATCTTAGCACTAGTAGCTCACGTGGCAAGTAGCCTACATAATCTGCAATGTACTTTTTGTGAAACAGCCTAAAAGTCACACCCTGATTCCCAAAGTTCTCTAATCCCGGCATCATGCACCATAGAAGAGAAAGCATTGCTCAACCTCCCGACAACTGAGCCGCTAATTGGAACTAATGAGTGATTTATCAGAACGATACTGAGATAGTGCACTGGGAGGGAAGTGAGAGGAGAAAACACCTTCCAGTCCAGTAGTGTTGCCAAAGTGACTCTAGGCCTTTGGTTTTGTATTGAGATTAATTCAAGCCGCCTCAAGAGACCAGGATAATTTCTGGTCCGGACCGGATTTGGGTGAAAAGAGAAAGCGGGGTGAAAATCCCAAAGCTTTGAATGTTCTTGAATGCACAATGCAAGGCCCCGGCTTTCACTCTCATATGGAGAGTTGTGTGTGGCGAAGATGAGGAGATTGCATTAGTGAGTGACTCCGGACACTTCACTTCACGTCAAGGTCAACATTTATGTTTTCAAAGATCTAAAAATTTAAACAAAATCTGGTATCTTGAGACCAAAAACCCAATGCTTCCTAAAAAGCTCATAAACTTTATAAAATCTTTCAAAAATCCAAATCGGTTCAATAGATATATTAAAAAAATATTTTAAAAAAATTGAGCTAGGCCCAATAAGCTAAATTAAATATGTATTCCAATGAGTAAATTAAATAAAAACATATAGAAAAAGTCGAAATAGATCCAAAAATAGATTGTAAAATGTAGCACATATCAAAACAGATCCGATAAAAAAATGGAGCAAATTTTAAAACAGATCCACGGAGTAAATTTTTAAAAATGCAGCAAACGTCAAAATTAATAAAAAAAATAAATTTACAAAAGTAGAAAAATCAAAATTGATCCAATAAACAAATCCAAACATATAGCTAAAATCAAATTAAATCTAAAAATATAATCAAAAAAGTTGCTAAAATCAAAATTGGTGCAATAAGTAAAACCGAAAGTGTAGTAGAAATCCAAAAATCTTGTAGGCATATCCAATCATCAAATGGAATCAAGTCAATTTAAGTTGTCAAATAATTCCGATAAGTCAATAAACCGAAACATAAAAACACCTTTGAAATCCAATTTTATTGAATATATACAATTTTCTAGATTGCTGAACAAAAAATATGCTTTTTTTAACCTTTTGTTGAGCCAAAAAAGGCTGAAATCCTAAAATCCAAACCTTGTCTTCCAAGCTCTCTTGAGTAGTCAGATGGGAGGACTTAGCCCGGGCCCCATCCATATGTAATCAGAGGTGAAGTGGTGAGGGTTTTTACTGAATTACAAGCAAAAGCTTTTAAATCTCGTGTGAAACAAGGGGAGGGTTCGTTGGGGATCCCTTCCCACTTGATTCAATCCTTTAGGTCAACACTCCACTCCGGGAGACGGAGTTGACATAATCTCCATCTCGGCTCCGAATTCAATTATTAGTTATTGGATTGAGCTGATTTCCGGAAGAGGCAGGGAAAGGCCTTTGTACTCAAAAGTGGCACGAACGCACTTTACACACAGATTCTCCGGCTCAATTAATTTAATTTCCTTCTTCCTGCCTCGAGCTGGGAAAGGCTACTCTATTTGCATAGCCGAGTACTTTGGCTCTCCTTGTAGTAAATTTATTAAAAGGACCCAACAACGTAGAGCAGAAATCAGAGAGTGAGAAAGGACAAAGGCTGTGTAAAAAACTAATTTGATTGAATTTTGTTGGGAAGATGGCAAAGGGTCGAGTTCATGGAGAGAGTAGAGACAATCTTGGGGATTGAGTGACGGGCTTCAATCAAAATCATGATATGTTATTATTAGTAGTTCCTACGGGAGGAACATGCCTATTATTACTCTTTTTACAAATACTCAGCTCAGCTCACCTACCAAAGTCCTGAGGCGCGGGTTGGGATGAGAAGGTGATCCGCAGTTGAACCCTGGAACAGTCCGTGCCAATCTCAAGCGGAAATTTTGATAAACATATTATTATCATAGTTCGCTTAAGAAGGAACTTTCCACTGAGCTTATGGGTTCCTAGAAGTCAAATTCTCAAAAAACGAGTGGGAGTTTTTAAATCGCGCTTTAACAGCGAAATATATGTGAAGCGTCTGTTAGCTAAAATCTGTTTTAAGTTCAGGGTAGCGAAATGTGGAATGTGACATTTTGAATATTTGTTGACAATATTTTTGGTCTATACTTTGTTTACAAAAAATTTGTGGTAGCAATTTAGCAAAAAGTACAACTTTGGACAGTTGGACAAAAATCAGTTGTGTAAAAACCAGTAGGGTAAAAACCAGTTGGGCAAAAGTACGGGTTATTATGTTTGTTTTTAAATTTATGCAAAAAAATTTACCTAACCTAACCCAAATTAACTAAGAATGCCCCAAACCTAACCTTGACAAAGTTTTGGCTTGGCCCAACTGATTTTTGCCTAAATGACCGACTCCGAAAAATATGCGATCATGCTTTCTAATCAGAACAAAATTTTAACTCATATTGGAAAATAGTTATTCACAGTGAGAAATATAGAGATAGAAATTTATAATTTTTGAATTTCCGAAAGATATTTTGCTCAGCTAAATTCTACACATTTCAACATTCTAATTAATTGACAAAATTAGGTCCATTTCTGATTGTGAACTTGGTTGGATATATAGGCGTCACTGCAAATTTGCACGGTTCAGGCCTTAGTTTCAAATTTAATTGGTTACACTGCACACAAATTTCTACAAAATTTTTCATGGGAAGCTTTAAATATGATTTTTCTAAAAAAGATGATAAATCCATAGATGGTTGGCAAGTATTGCAAATGTTTGACTACATTTTAGTATATAAATAATAAATAAGCAAAGCATAAGCAAATAATTTTCGAATATTCAAAAATTCTAAATAGCGTGTTTTTGCCAAAAATTTAAGGTTAGGCAACCGTGCTGGCACTGTTGTGGGCTAAATTTGACGGCTTAATAAAAAGCATGCTATATATTTATTAAATAGAAATATGGTTAAACCAATGTTAGTCCAAGTCTGAAATATCAAGGATTTACCCTATTGTAAGATGGGAAAAAATAAATACGTAAAATCTTATTTCTTTTAGAAAGCAAAGCAAGGTCAATTCTGAACAAAATCAGGCAGTTTGAAAAGAATGCATAGGTTGAGTGCGATATCCTTTCCGGTCGGTTGAAGACTGTCCATCTCCATAGAGGCGTCTCGTTTTCCGTCTGAGATTGTAGCTCTGGGAGTTGGATGTGCTCCATGCTGTGAGACCTATTGATTCTGGAGCTTGGCTGATAAAAAACGAGCCAAAGGCCATCCTTGAGCTTCTCCTCATTGTAATTGAACAAAAGGAAGGAATAAATATATGAAATATCCCCCCTCCTGGCCTCTTCACAAAATCTCAAAAGCATCTTGACTCTGACTGAATGACTGACTCAGAGACCCAACACACTTTACTTATATTCTCCTCTATCTACTCCGCGCTTTTTTTGACCGATTCCAAAATCACATGTCCCATCTGACCTTACCACGTTCAACAACTTTCACTCAGCACTTTCTCTTCTCCAAATTCCCACAGCATGGACTTCCTCTTCAGGAACCATACGAACCTTATTGTCATAGAGCGAATTCTTATGCAAAAAAAATTTTTTTCGGGGGCTCGCTTTCTATTTTTAAAATCCCAACGATTCACACAAGGGTTAATTTCAATACCCAAATAAATTGTCTACTTACTACGTATTTTGAATATTTCAAGCTTTTTATGTCAAATTTGGATAATTCAAATGTGTTTTTAAATTTGGAGCATATTTGCTTATTTTCGTCTTTCTTTCTGCTTTTCTAACTTTGATGCAAATTTTGATATTTCGATTTTCTCTATTTTTGATGCAGATTTTTTGGTGCATATTTGGATATGCTTCGAATTTTTTTTTAATTTGGTAAATATTTTAATATTTCGATCAAACTCCATTCATTCATCTCATTTGACAACAATTGGAGCCACGAAACATATAATACTGCAATCGTAGTGAAATTTATCAAATTTTAGCACGGGAATTGCCATGTGACAAAACAGGTTCCATAAATCTGGCCAGAAGCCTTAACTTTAACTCTAGCCATTACTACTCCGTTGTTTCGACTGACTGTATGGTTGATGCCCCCGGTGGAAGTGGATGTAGTGCTGAGTGCCCTTCTCATTTGATATTTATTTATTTGGCCGGATCTAACCCCTCTGAACTGGGAAGCTGGCAGAAGAGGTTTTCATACGGATTCCGTAGCGGGTTTGAAGGGATTGTTGAATTTTTCATAGGCTACTCAGCTACTCAGGCCCGAGGAAACGAAGGGCAGGGTCTTCTAACTTCTAATACCTCCTGTAATATCTCTTAGCTCAAACTCCTTCTAAAGGAGTATAAAAGTAGAAGTAATAAAGCCGACAGATGTGCTTTAGTGACGATCCATCATCACGCATATGGAATCATGGATGATAGAAGAGCCGGGTCTGAACGCCGTCTTCCAACCTCGTCCGTCTTATCCGGGCTAGGGCTCAAAACGGTTCGAAAAATTTAGACAGACTTTAGGTTTTAGGAGACTAGGTTGAAAAATTTCTTGCGTAATTATATTTCGATTAATTGATTAAATAATGCCCGAGTTTATCTTATATTTTAGCTGATAACAGCTACAACCGCATACAAGGATAGGTGGCTACGATAATTGCGGCCATTTTTGAAAATTTTAGAGGCAGTATCGGCAATCTTGGTCCTGTTTTCTTGAAATTGAAAGCATAACCAATGAAAATGCGTTCTGTATTTTTGTTTTGAAGCTGATTCAAATGCGTTTTGAAAACTTGAAATGTTTTTCTAGAATTAGCATTACGTGGACATTAGAGAATGGTATTTGCAACAGAGCAATAGCTTTGCAAAACAATAGTTTTTTTTTTCATTTTACACGTTTTTGAGAAATCATTGTTTTTACATTCGTTTTCCGTCCATGCGAATTTAATGCTAATTTATACAATGTATTTTCAAAATTTTGAAAAAATTTCTTTCTAACGGCTTACCATTTGCCACACTATATCTCAGATTTCGGTGCAATTTAACGCAACTAAAAATACGTCAAGTTGTCTTCCATAATGAAAGCATTACACTACACACAATACAAATTGTTGTGTACGATTTCAAAATATGCTTCTTAGACAGTTGGGCAAAACAACGGTTTTTATGTTATTTTTTGAATATTTTATGCACACTTTTTTCACTTACCTAACCTAACTTAAACTAGACTAAAATATTCTAACCTAACTAACCATAACTTTCAACACTTTTGGTTTTGCCCGACTGGTCTTTTCGCAGTATCCGATAATTTGGCATAAGCATGTTTAGCAATTTTTTGAAACACCAAAATTGGCAAAAAATTGATCTGAAGTCTTCGTTAATTCTGCGAATTTGGTTTTTAGCATTTTGGGTTTTTGCCAATTTGGGTTTTAATACATTTCCTAAATCTGAAAATTCTCAATCTATATTAATAATTTTTTTACTAAACCTAATTAAAAGGTGTGCAATTTCTTTCCACTGGGCTGCATACTATTTTTAAAAGTGAAGCGCGATGATCTTACTTGTATATCTTACCCCCTGTATTAACTAATAGCCGACCCGATCAAAGCCCTTAATGAGCCATCATCTAAAGACGTAGGGCGGCAGAGTGAATGTGGTTTGAGTTTTTCCATGCCTTGTCTTCTGAGTTGTGTCGTGTGCTGAAACACAAAGCGGGTTCTGAGTTCTGAGCCCCAAACCTCCTTGTTTGATGTTCAATGAGTAGGACTAGCCATTCTTCCCAATTATTAATCGTTTGTGTTGGAGGAACAAACAAGGGTCCGTTCGTCCCATCTCATTACTCCTTCACCTTGCCCATTCGTCTTGCTGGACAGGCTGGACGGGTTGGTTGATGTGAGGAATGAGGCGAGTGTGGAGAAAAGCGTCTGACAGGATATAAATATGAGGCTGAGAAATCCTCTTGGTTTTTACACTTTATGACACCTGGGTTTCTGGATAGGCTCAGGGGACTCTGGTGTCATTTTTATTTGTACACGGAAACAAGAGGAGGAAGAGAGGAAATCCCAAAGCCCCTTCCCTTTCTCTTATTCCAATGTAGCTCCTGGCATGGCCAAATGGACTTTCCTGATTCCTGTGGGAATCACCCTCGGCCTAACACCAGGTTTTCGAATTCTGTTTACGGCGGATCAGTGCTTGATGTTTGGCTGATTAAACAGGTTGACATTCAGAAGGCTTTTAATACAACAAGAAGCGCTAATTATTAATTTTACAGAAATTATTTTTACTGAATTCTAACTAAATTTTAGCGATCCCAGTTAGGCAGTGTTTTAATTAACTAAGGAAACCCTGGATTGGGCTAAAAAAGTAAACTAAATTGAAAAAAATCTAAAGTACTGTAATGCGTATGGTGCCTAGGTAAAATTGCAAAAAATTAGCGGTATTGGATACTTGTAGCCAAATATTGTGAAAATGCAGTAGTACTGGATGCTCGTAGCCGAATATCTGGAAAATTCCGGAGCAGCCAAAAACCGCGAAACCGAAAACCGCGAATCCAAAAACCGCGAGGCAAAACCCGCGAGGCAAAAACCGCGAAGCAAAAACCGCGAGGCAAATACCGCGAGGCAAAAACCGCGAAACAAAAACCGCGAAGCAAAAAC
>JAQFXZ010000684.1:0-16552 GCA_034694025.1 Ceratophysella scotica | reverse complement strand
ATTTGACGAAAAATATCCAGAGGCAATTTCCACAAAACTCATGATAAAACAAGTTTTTCCACAAAAATTGTAATAAATCTTTGCTGCAATGTAACTTTGTTATTACTTTAAATGTGAGAAATGTTTCAGCCTGTTTCATTCACTTTGCCCAATTTACAGCTTTTCAAAAATGGCTCAAAATTGATGAAATGATACAACCCTCGTAAACTCGTAGTAGAGACATACCTTGCCGATTTCCACATCAAACACCGGCTTAGTATCCGGGTTTCTTCCGAGTCGAGATTTGTTAGCAGCATCACGGATTCTGTATAGTTCCTCTACCTCCATGACTTCAGCCCGGAGATGATTACCCTGCATCTTGAGCACGGCAATCGCTTTCTCTGCTTCGCTTGACGACGAAAACTTGACGAAAGCTGTTGCGTAACTTCTTCCGTTCATATCAACCGGCTCGACGTGGACATGAATGTCCGAGTATGCGTACTTCCTAACGCCTTGCAATGTAGTCATTGCCACGTCCTTCCCTGAATATGCTGGTGGAAGTCCTTGAATCCGGAGACAGCATTCCTTTGCATCTGCTGCTATAGACAAGTAAGCTAAGTGTCATTCGCATGAAAGATCATGTTTAGAACCATCACTAAAATCGGAAATGCGTGTGCTAAAATCCGCGAATAGTGCACACAAAATCTGCTAAATATCGGCAAGAAATGCGCATAAAAAAACTCAAACTGAACCAAAAACAACAAAAATACACTTCAAACAATAAAAATGCGCAAAATCCCCAAAGTATGACCGAGCACGAAATACGTGTGCTAAAAAACCGCTATTCCGTGTACACTCAGTGCTTTCTTCGAAATCAGTAAATGTGCTTAAAACACAAAAAATGCGCCAAAAAACAAAAAGTGAGCTAAATGCAAAAATAAATGCTAAAAAAAAACATCAAAAAATTGTTAAAAACAAGAACAAATCGCTAGAAAAACAGCAAAATCTCGCTAAAAACAGGAATAATTCACTAAAAAAAGGAAATATTCGCTAAAAACAACAATATTGTGCTAAAGTGCGTTTTCAAAAAATGTTTCTAAATGTGCAACCCCTTTAAAATGCGAAAAAATGCGTTAATACCTTTTGTTTTCCGAACCCAAATGACCTGACTCGTACAAATACGAAGTTTCATGCCACAGATGCTCAAGAAAGAACAAAAAGATGTTTCACACCCATTTTCCGGGCTCTGAGCATTATTATATTATGGCTTACGTCTTTCACGATCTCGGCCTCGCGAATCATTTCCGTCCCGCAAATCGTTTCGAAGATCAGTTCCATCTCGAATACGTTCTCGAGGCTCTCGCTCAGCTGGTTCGGGTCTTGAAGGACGCTCACGTTCCCGATCTCGTTCTCGGTCGCGTTGTGAATCTCGTTCACGATCCCGATCACGTTTCAAACTCTTGGACTCTGCTTCCCATTTGTCCACAGGAATTCCTTCTACTCGAACTACAGCTCCGCAAATCTTCTTTCCAGTATTCCTTAGAACTTTGTCAAAATCAAGAGACTTTTCCAGTCGAATTAGTACAATTCCATCATCCACATTCCGAAGCAAGCCTTCTCCACCGCCACGTACATCGGCTCGAATAAATTCCTTAATCTATATAATTCAAATTCAAATTTGTTAATTCTTGATCGACAATCTGCAATGTGCCAAGGTCAAGCCTTTTTGCTTACTTCTCTGAACGATGCTTCTTTCGGAACTCCAGTAATTTTGATACAAGGAAACTCTTGTGCAACAACATGCTCCACAATGATCAGATCGGGTTCAGTATTTCCGGATGAGTTCCGACTATCCGAATCAATTTTGGCAGGAACGGCTGGTTTACCATCTCGAGCGGAACTTGGACGACTGCTACGTTCAGAACGATCACCACGGGTTCGACTACGGCTACGAGAACGACTCTTTGTGGAGCGAGGACGGCGGCTTTCACGACTAATACGACGGCTGTTCAAAATCTCCCGATCTCGGCTACGACTTCGGCTTCTCTTACGTCTGTCAATTAAAATTCAATAATGTGATGTTAATAGGAACAATGAACCTTAAATTCAGTTCAGATGTTTACATCTGATATCTGGTTCTATTTCTATTCCTTATTCGACCTGCCAGAACTTGGTGTTTGGTGAATTAAGAAATGAGCCTAAATCTCAACAGATTTGATCTATATAGGTGCATATGGTTATGTTGCAGTGTAAAATACATAAACCGGTATGGAGTGCGATAATTTTGACGAATTATATTGAAGAATGCCACTAATTTCAATATCAAGGCCAAAAGTTAGGATGTGGTTTAAATCTAATCTAATTTTGAAGGGAAGCTAATATTCAGATGAACCCGTTTCGTGTATTTGGGCAATGCGTACAAATGAAACTTCATTTGATCACGACAAAGGTTCAAAAAACACTTGTTTTTTGAACCTTTGTCGTGATTCTAGAACATTTTTGAAGTTTTTGCAACTCAATAATGATCCTGAAACAATCAGTAAGTTATCCTCCCAGCAGCAGCTACATCGATTATCATTATAATTTTCAGCTTCAGGATTTGCATTTTACCATATCTCAAACAATTCACCAAGATTATTTTTCCCATTGGTAGATTTTAATTTCTTTCTCAAAAAAAGGCAAGTTCAAATCCATATGTGGTAGTTCCATCGACAATTTCAGTTATATTCTACAAAATGATATGGAATTTAGGGAAGTCGGTACACAAACACAGATTAAGATTTTTTAAAACATAAACCGTTTCCTGACATTTTTTTTGCTATTTTCAGAAACCTTCAGGTCACGATCCTAAAACGGGTTAAAATGGAACTTAATCCGATGCAGATGCCTCTACGCATAATCTGTAAAACCTGCCTGAATTTGATTGCTATATGAAATTATAGCCCGTGAATAACAGTGCGTGAATCAATAGTCTTGAAACTATCAAAGCTAATCACTAACGATCGGAGATGAAGCCAAAGGAAATAGTATGCAATCTGAAAAATGGATTTTAGTAAGTACCTTTCTGCTCTAGCACTATCACGTCGATCAGGAGAACGCCTCTTGACGATTTTATCAGGCCTACTTCGATCCAGTAGTATAGGTTCCTTGTCCCTATTCATGTCACGGTCCCTTCCACGATCGCCACCTCGTCCTTGGAGTCCAAAATCCGGGTTGGAACCTGGTGGCGGACCAGTTCCTGCTCTACTTCCCATTCCACCCTGGAACCCACTTTTCTGTCCTTCATTCGAATTCATATTAATTCTATTTCTGGCTAGTTGCTGATTCTGGAGTTGCTGAGCAGAGTTATTCTGGTTCTGGTTATGCTGAGCAGATACATGAGGTGACATTATGTTGGGTTGCATAGCGTTAAAACCGGGTCGACCTGACATTCCTTGAAGCTGTGGACCATGCCCATTATCAAATGCAGGATTATTCATCATGTTAGTAGGTTGACCTTGACCTCCCTGGCCAGGAAAACCTGGCTGTTGAAGTCCAAAGTTCTGCCCATGTCCAGGAATGTTATTAGGAAGAACTCGTGAACCTGCATTTGCATTATTGAAGGGTCCTGGAAGGCTATTTCCGTTGTTCGGTCCATTATTTGTTGGGACAGATGCAGTGATATTGGGATTCATGATTTGATTAAGCATTCCAGGCATTTGCATGCCATGAGGCAGATTGGAGTTCATGAGATGAGACATCATGCCTGGAAATCCCATTCCAGCAGCCATTTGCATGGGATTCTGAGCTGAATTGAGGTTCATGTTGGGCATCATGAAGGGGTTGTTTTGTTGCATTCCTCCAGTAGAAAATACGTTGTTCATTGGATTAGTTCCAGGAAGGAGTCCACTACTCATTTGTTGAGGATTCATTCCAGGTGGAAGTTTCATGGATGGAAACCCAGGCATGTTCCCTTGTACGTTCATGTTCATGCCCAGACCACCGGGCTGGAAACCTGTCATGCCCATGCCCATGGTCTGCATCTCATTGTTGGCGGGGACTGAGACATTGGTGTGATTAAGATCGCGGCTAGCCGAAATGTCGAGTGAACTATTTGTACCAGAATTATTCAGAGTCTGTGAACTCGAATGAGAATTCATGTCAGAATTTGAAGAGCCAATGTTGGTATTTGGTGTTGAGGAATTCCCGGGTAGTTGAGGTTCAGTTGGAGTTAAGCCAAGAGCTCGTTGACGAGCTTGTTCAATGATCTGGAGAATGGAATAAAGTAGAAATATAAAATAAAAATTATGTGGCAAAATGAACCCGTTGTATGTCGGACGGTGGCGCATCAATTAATTTATCTTCAGTTGAACATAATGCACAGTGATTCGAAGCTGCTACTGCCGCTGATCGGAGATACGGCATACGATCCAAGCATTGGTTTGAGTGAAAGTACGTAGGAGAAAGCCTTCAACGTTATTCATGTTTTTCAATTTTAATATCAAACTAAACATAAATCTCCAGCGTTAATTTGTGACAAATAAATATATGACTGGAAACGCCGTCAAGCTTTGAGCAGAATTTTAGGTTCGGAATTCGGGCGATGCGGAAATTTTTTGCATTATTTAGGGCAGGGTCATCCTAATTGGTGTGTTTTTTGGTGTGTTCATAGGAATATCTATGTCGAGGAATGCAGTTGCTTGAACAACAACATGAACAGATATTGTATAGGTTCCGCGACATAAAATGGCACCAAAATCAATCTCATACACTTCACATGTAATAATGGGATGCAACCTGTTGAATATAGCGGATCTTAAATCTCTTGGTAAGATTGAATAGAAAATGGAACCTAAACGTCAAGTCAATCAAACTCTCAAAATCGGTAATTTTATGTACTTACTTATTCAGCATTATGTTGAGAAAGACAATTTCAATTTCAGTGCAGATGCAGAAGATTCACGAAAAGATAGTAGTAAATCAAGTCGAAACTTTCTCTTTGAGTGAAACAATCCAGCTTTGGATCATAATATTTTGGGTTTAAGAACTAAATTGAAGAATTTTTCAATCAGACCAAAATACATACAGCCTGGAATAAGCTTTTGCGGACAGATGTAAAAATCGAAAGACATGGAACATGTAATATGCATTGAGTGGTATATAGAATTTTTGCTATTTCCGCGTAGGTACTGAAAAATGTATTATGAAAGTTGAATTCGAAATTGTAACGGACTATAATCTCCAGATTCGTCCGCTAACACGTGCCCACTTGCCAACAGAATAATTGGAATGAGGATTTAATCGAGCATCATTTTTAATTTGATGAATAACGAATTACTGGTTCCTTGCTATCTGCACGAAGGACAACGACAGTACCATACCACCGAATACGAACGAATCAAATTCTGCTGCGTTGTGAATTACAATTCTCAAGCATTCTCCTGTCTTTGTCTTTGATGTTTTGTTGTGTTTTGTTACTAATATTCATTTCCGAATTTATCAAATGTAGCGTGTAGGTGGAGGTGAGATGATGCTGATCAAAGCAGCAGCACGGTGGAACAGCCGTCATCCCTCATAAAGTTGAGATCTACAATAGGCGCCCAACTTTATTTTGCTCAAACTGGTATAATTTCTAATTGTATAACCTGTGGCACTACACCGGAATATGATGGCTTGTTTGAGAGACGCTTCAGTAGAATAACTGAAAATCTGTTTTGTCAGAAAACGGTCAATATGGCTTAAAAATTAACCCCAAATCCGAGAACATGCTTTTAGAAGTTTCGAAGTTAATTTCATTTCAATCGTCAATTGTCGCTAGACGAATCAACCTATAAAATTCTAGTTAGTATTTTCGAAATCAGCCTGAAATTCTACGCAATATCTCATACATAAATATGTTTTGGAATATTGTCTGAAGTATGAAATAGCATTATGCGACAGAGTGTTTTCCAAAATGTTGGTTCGGCCTGCCTCTCAGCGTCGGCAATCCATGTAACTCTAAAAATATCGCCGGCCGGAAAATTGAATTGTTAAAGACAATTTCTTGTGCTACGACCAGCAGCAATGTTTTGAAGTTCTTGTTAGATACTCATCAAGCAAAACTGTACCAGGGTAACCTGTTCCAAGGTTACAGGTCATGATGGTCAAGCCTTGTCACACGCCGCTCGTTTGACCCAAGCCCAGGCCGTTGGCCTTGAGGAAGGGCTTGGAGTGTCAAACTGCTGAAACCTCGGGTGAGATCATATGATGGCTCTCCTTTGAACTTCTGTGTATTTGTTTGCCAACACGGCGCTCTTTTGCGGTGGAAAACTATAACCTAAAACCGATAACATCTGAAGAAAGTGGTCCAGGATTGACCGCAAATCGATGAAAGTATTTCCAAACTTGGTTGTTCTACTTAATTGTGGGTTTCAAACAAGCCATCATACACCGGTGTACAGCAGCAGGTTATACAATTAGAAAAAAATGAGCTTGAAGCTTGAGCAAAATAGAGTTGAACGCCTGTTGCAGTTCCAGACTTCAAACGAAAAAATTCGTTCAAAGAATTCCACTTTCATTAAAATCGAACCCAAATGGCCGAAATGATATTTACAATAAACTAATATTTCATGTTAAAAATATCTCGTCTCTGATTTTATAAACTATTTTTTACGCCAATATACATTTGCAACCTTACAATATACTATACAATATATATAGTATGCAAGTTTCAGGGCTTTCTTGAAGTTATTCATGTCGGAATTTTTTATGCTAGTTAGTATGCATGGCATGTAGGGTAGATTACATTTCGCAAAACAATAAACGAATGAGGTCAATCTGAAAGTCGTTCGGCCTAGGAAAATTCTGGGACCTTTTGCAAACAGGAAGAATTACAATGAAGTACGTCGATCACATACGAAAAGAATCAGAAATAATGATTTCAATTTTCAAAAGCGTTGACTGTAAACTCAGGCCTTCCAACCACGCCTAGATTTTGAATCAGACAAATTGCGAAACAATTTTGGAAGTTCTAACCTTCTCTTCATCAACCGCATAAGGTGACATCACAAGGGAGGATATCGAAACATTGGAGTGAATACATAACCCTACTGAGAATTCGGAAGTTGTGCCGTCGTGGTATGTCAAAATTGACGAACTGTCTCTGACGTGAGGCATCTCAAAGTTCATCCTTCACAGCGAACAACCGCAAATCCTATTATATAAACTATTTTGATTTACTTACAATTTTTTAAATAAATAGATCCGAGTCCTAAAATGTGAACCTGAGGGGTTGACCGTAAAATGCAGTGAATTGATACTGAAGACCAGCACTAAATTAACTGGGAATCGTGCGACGATCAATGGCGTAAATATATTCTTTTGCGCATAGCATCGACAAAACATGCAAATTCAACCAAATTCAGCTCCTTCAAACAAAGCAATTGGAATCTCCCAAGCATTTCCGTATTGCATTGCTGGGCACAGGAAGAATGATGAATGATGAATAGACGAATTGTACATGGAGGGTTGAAGATTCATAAAGTTAATAACAGAAACGGAAATGCAATACTCATACATACTGTAAACCAAAGCAAGAGTGTCAGGCTAGGCATACGGCGGCGATGATAATTTTATGATTCGGTAGGATGAGTGAGAGATCTTTGGTGTTTGTGGTGATTGGAGATGCCGTGATGCGGTTGATGCAACAAATATTTGACTGAATCACTGTTGTTGATTCGGAAAATAGATAGATTTAGATTATTAGATTTTAGTACTTTGACCCGATGCTTTCTTGCTTGAAATTCCAAGAATTAAGACGAGCCCCTCCTGGTTGTGCGTCACGCTTTAATTTCAAAATCGATATAATTTCAAACCCTATTGGTCTACTATCTGCAATAGATTTTGATATTATCTAATTGTCGACGATATTCAACATCTTTATTTGGTACAAAAAATCAGTAAGTAGAGTTTACATTAAACGTACAGCTAGATGTTGATTGCCGATTTCAATTTCCTGTTTCACAAAAGAAGGACCTCTGACCTCCCTTCCAACCTTAGAGCTAAATGTCAAGGCAAAGAATAATTCACGAAACACGAATCTGGGTGGCGATGGGAAACGTGTGACGTCTCGGCTTCGATTTTTGTTTTTTGCTACAATTTAAAATATGTATATATAATGAACAGTTTTACTACTTCACGAAATAGTCAGATATGATTGATGATTGATCAAATGGGTAACTGGTAACTGTGAAACCTTTAACTTAAATTCTCTCCCAATCGGACAATGTCACAAGTCACTTTTAACTTTACTTTGATGCTCGTTGATTTCGGATCAAGACATAAGTCTATTTCGACAGAAAAATCTTAAATCTTTGGCACAGCATATTATCAGTGGAATATTAGAATTTTACTATGGATGCTTGAATTTCCGCAATGCTAGCGGGTATTCATACACAAATATGCGATTCAAGTCGGTAGTTTGAAGGAAACAGATGATGGACCACGACCAAATATTTGCTTCGCTCCAGATGACGTATCAGCCAACGAGAGAAAACTGATTTCATAGCTTGGACTTGAAAATGACTGACAGCTCACCACGCCACGATCGACAACAAATATATGCGACGAATTATTTGAATAGGAGATTTTCCAGAATGAAATCATTACAGCACAGCATGTGACTAACCCTTCTCGCAAATCGCAGAAAAATTCCTGACCCGTCCAAAATTGAGTGATTTGTTCTTTGCTGAGCACTCTTACACGGAGTGTTAGTTCTGAGCTCAAGATTGATCTGAGGCTGAGGAAGTACTTCGACAGGGACAGGAGATGAATGTATGCTACTACTGCTACCACTGTATTACTATGTAACACTCAAATATGAATGGTTTGGAAATCACGATGGAAGGAAAATTATCGTAAAATATTCACACTTAAGAACCCTGCCACGCAAGACGCAGCACGCAGGACACCAGACTCCAGAAACGACAGATTCGAGCAGAACGTGGTTGACTACTTTACGTAAAAAGACATTCTTAAACGTTCAGAAGAGTCATCTCTATATTGGCAATGTCCTAGTCCTAACGCATTACAGTGCTCACTTTATAGAAATTGGAAAACCCTTGGGTATTAATTATTGGTGCAGAGCAGAGGTACATGATATTACTACATGCTTGCTTTTTCCTGACTTCCAGAAAATTTCTGAGAGTGGGCGAGAAGTCTGCCATGTGATAACGTTCGTTCCAAGCAAATTAATGTTTCAAAAGTTAGGTTCTCAAGAAGTAGCGTTCTATTTCCTCTTCATTAAAATGAGACATTCGGAGAAGCAACTTCATGACAGATTTTCCACTTGTTAGATAGCAGTTATAGTCTTTCCGAAAAATACCGCGCGAGTTCTGGCGTCTAAAAATACTGAAATTCATCAATTGAACTACTTGAGTATCGAGAGACTTCCATTTAGTCTGGACGAACGATGGAAATAAGTAGAACCGTGCGACCTTCACAGCAAAAGAAAACAGCGAGACATGAAATGGCGGCATCAACCTTGGAGTTCATTCTTACATTAGCTGGCAAGTTGCTGCAGCATGCTGTTGGTGTCATTATGATCCCAATAGCTTTACGACCCAGCCCAGCAGTAGCTCTCGATGTGCCATCATCATCAATCGAATGCGTTCACATCGAAGAGCAATGGGATTTGATTGGGCTGTTGTATTTGGAAAGGAACAACTCAATCTTATCGAACCGCTTAGGTCAAGGTTATATCACGCAATGCGATTGCACTTTTCATTTCACCTATAGGATGGATTAGATTTAATACTAAATTCAAAAATAAGTGTTGCACCTTGAACATTTCGTTCCGAGAGCTGAGGAGTAGTTTGACGGGAAGTTCTTTTAGGTTATTTCCAGATAGAGCCATAGCCTGTCGTGCGTCTTCATCCGTACTGAAGGCAATGAAGGCATCTCCGTCTCGTCCTCCCACAATATGAACTCCGCCATCGGGAATGGAGAGTCCACGGAAGAAACTCCTGATGTCAATTGAGCTCGCCGACAGCGGTAGGTTTTGTAGACGTATAATTACACTCATCGTCAGACTTTACTGTAATGGAAATAGACGCAAATACTGACGTTTGTGAAGCGTGGAGAAAGTTCTAATTTGAATTTTGTAGCTTCAGAAGTTGACCGTCCAGTTTAAATGTTGACTAAATTAAGGTCTAAGTTCAAGGAAACCCCGTCCTCCACGACCTATAGTGCTTATAGTCTGTTGTCTAACCACTCTATTCTTTTTCCCTTTTTTATGAGCTACGATTGACGTTGTACTTCCTTCCTTTGTCCTTATAACATACAACTTTGACTTTATTTAATTCAAAACTCAAAAATTCAATGTTATTGAACGTGAACGCTTTTTGAACGGCTTACGGCTGGCGGGATTGACGTCGTCTATCGTCTAAAACTGCTAACCCACAGACAACAGATGACCGAATTTTATGCTCCTTTCACTTTCTCCTTTCACCTGTCGCTGTTCCTGTGTACCGTTGAGTTGACTGTTTATCCCTCGTTGATGAGAAGCGGAAGCAAGAATCAAGGACGTCTGTTGGAAACTGTTTGTATGACCCTACCGACGGGCCGACTGCAATACGTTGGCAACAGTGACAGTGGAGTCCTGAATTATGAAGCAATTATATCCTTCGAAAATAAAAGCAAATCGACGAACAAAATCTAAAATTCTCTCCGTCCGTTGTCCGTCTGTCTGGCTGGCCTTGCCTAGCGTTATTGAGGGTGAGTGAGAGAAGTGAAATGGATTTGCTGCTACGCCTCAACTTTCCTAAGTATGGCGCACGCACAGCACAATCACTTGTGTTGATGGACTGGAGGTGAAAACATGCCATATTTAACATAATTCTATCTGTGCCAAAGTGGTGCCTATAGATTGGGTATGCGTTAAATAGATCAGCTTTCCGTATTCTAGCTAGCTGTAATAAACCTCAGTACATGTATAATAATACGGTAAGTCTCATTTCTCAAACTCTTGCTCAGCTTGAACACGACTATATCGAGCCTTCTTTGACATGATACACCGTGGATATATATACAGAGTGAGCCAAACAATGATCTAGGGATCTATTTAATTTAGTGATAAAATTTTAAATGAAACCTCGAAAATGCCCCTTAGTACGAAAATTAAGTGGAAATATAAATTTTGTATGATACAACGCATCGTATTGCATTTATTACAGATTGCATTGTGAAAAACTTTAAAATATAAATTTACCATCTCTTTGGCTCATACCTGCCAGCATGACCAAAATTAATATTTAAATTTACTAACAAAACTTCTAAAATGTGTCTACTATGTCGAAGGTTCAATACATCATTTATACTGATAAAACGAAAATGCAACATATTTAGTCCGCTTTTGCTTGTTTTTAGGCTTACCCAATAGAAGCGTTACAGGACTACGACGGATGTTTAGACAATTAATAGTTTTCGAGTTAACCGGAATTTCAAAATTTAATACATCTGAAATTGCCATTCTGATTGGCAATATTTCAAGGATAACAAATCCGGCGAAGGTTGACATTTTGAGGATACATTTAACAGCACTCATACGGTTTCACAGACATGTACGTTTCATAGGAAATAATGATATTTAAAATAAGTTTATAATAATAATGCCTACACTTGATAACAGAAAATAGCGAGTGCTAAAGTTCATTAGAAAGCAAGCACATGGACAGACGTTCCAAAATCGTGTTTAGTTGGAAATTGAGTTGAAAATGTTTTTATAAACCCCACAAATTTTTGTCACAAATTTTGTGACAAGAGGTTGTTGGCGTATTTAAGAACCAAGAAAACAACCAACTCACCCTGTTCATTCAAACGAGGCATTCTAAATCCTGATACACACAAACGCGCCTTTCTAAATTCTGCGAAGTTCCGATTCCGTTTGTTTTGTATGCTGTATGCTGTATGCTCTTCTTCTAAAACAGCAACAACGTCAAACGTGTTTCGGTTTTGGTTTCGTCCAGAAAAAATTCAGAAATCCAACCAACAACCAATTTGCTAATTGCTAATACACAATATTTTGCACTTTTTTAAATTTTTAGCTGAATGCTAGAGAAAGTTACAACCTACCTTGGTAGGCTGCTCCGACTTACCAAACCAACGGCTAATGTGGCTCGCGTGTCAGCGCCGGAAATTTCAGCGATCCCGGATGCAAGGTTGAAATTTAAAGTTGCAGAACCAAAATACACTTCAAGGAAAAATACTAGACTCAAAGATCAAGTAGTTATAAAGAGGAAAAACATAAAAATGGCAAGCACGGATTCGATGTCGAAAACAACGAGCGACAACATCATTTGGATGGATTTTGAGGTAATTACCTACTAAGTTATGAATGATGAACCTGTACATTTGTTTACATCTGCTGGTACGTGGCTTAAATATTGCACAATACTGGAATACGTAGTACATGTGTTTGTGTTAATGTTATTACGTATTCCTGATTGCACTGTTTTGCAGCGCAGCATGTATTGGAATTAGGAATTGCATTGTTTGCGTTGAATTGTGAATTATGGTTATGGTTACAAATACCAATAAGTGCTCATCGTGAATCGTGACTGGGGAAAAATTACAGATACGATGCAATGCAATGGATGGAAAAATATTATAGCTGTGGAATATGTATTTCAGATGACTGGTCTGGAAATTGACAAGCATGTTATAATGGAAGTTGGTTGTATAATAACTGGGCCTGAATTAAATGAACTGGCACGTCATCCTGAAATAATTATTCACGTTCCAGAGAAGATTTTGGAGTCTATGCCAAGCTGGTGCGTATCAACACATGGTGCAGTACGTTCAAATCAAATGACAGTTGGTTGGTCCAATCGGTGCCATTCCATCAACTTTATTAGGTCCTGTTCTGTATTTATAAGCCTTTTGACGTCCTTCTGTAGAGTGGTCTAACTGAAGCCTGTCGTGCTTCAAAAGTAACCATAGAAGAAGCGGATGCTAAACTAACTGAATTTTTGCGGAAATACACTGAGCCAGGTAAACTTTCAAAATCAGCTCATTCTTTGTTCCTTCCTATCAAGTAGGCGTACTGATACTTCAACTTTAAACAATTGCCTCCCATCTCAGGTCTGTGTCCGCTCGGAGGGAATTCAATTACAGTTGACCGAATGTTTATGAACAAATACATGCCTGGTGTGAAGAATCATTTACATTACCGAAGTGTGGATGTGTCAACCATCAAGGAACTAGTCCGTCGGTGGTACCCAAAAGAATATTCTGAGATGCCAACTAAGCGTTTTATCCACAAAACAGTAGCAGATCTCGAGGATTCTATTGCGGAACTAAAGTACTACAGATCAGTTATTTTTAAGCCTATTGGGATGGAGCAGAAGTCTGAACTAAAAGATGCAAGAAACCACCAATCATAGTGAAGAACGAAGAACCTCATCTGTTTCCCACTTAGGTATTAAAATTTAAGGTTTCCTTTATTACGAAGCTTTTGTGCCTGTCTTTGTTCAGAAGTGCCCTTAGAGCAGGCAAGTTTGTTTACGGATGACGAATAAATTAAAACTAAAATCCATACTGAATCGAATTAAAGCAAAAAATTATATACAGGTAAAAGGTAACAATTTAGAAGGACATTAGACATTTGTTTGTATATTCATGGTTCATTTTTTTTAATGCCTTTGATGCCAACAAGCTAGCCAAAGGTCGTACAATAGTAGGTATACTGATTCATATGGATACTTACAATCAATGAATTGGTTAACTTAACAGTTATCACCGCGTGTAAACTCGTTTTGTTTAGTTCGTCATACATATTATCTAACTTAAAAAACAAGGCAAAATCAACGAGTTCAACTCAACATAAGCAAAACACTGCATCAATAACTTGTGAACTACATAAAGCAAAGGACATAGTAGATTGTGACCAAGTATAAATACCTGAAACTGGCAAGATCATTGTACAAATTAATACCGTTCCTCCTTAATTTAAACTGAACTGAGGAAGAGCCATTCTCTGGATTCTGAATAGGCAATAAATTACTTGATCATTAAATAACAAGGAAATCATACATAACACAGAAAAATGGAATTAATCATTACATCACAATCAAATACGAATGACTTTTAATGTCATGAGCATAATTAGAAAGGGTTTGCAGCAATATTCAGGGTATTTATAAAATACATCGTATGAAGTACGCCACATTGACATTAGTCTTAAGAAGCGTTTCCCTTATATTGCATAGTGACAAAAGGCATGTGCCTGAGAATTGGGTGAGCTATTGACATTCATTCATTAAATTCTTTGAGAAAGCGTTTAAAACAGGAGACAACACAGTTGACAACTAAATGCTACTTTGGAGTCAAGTGAATGAGATCTTCATTCGTAGATTCCGAGAGCAGAGAGCACACTACTTCATTGCCATGTGAAACAAAAACGAATGTACATAAAATGGACGATTATATGGATACACAATTATAAAGCCATACTTGCAACAATAACATTTCGATCCACTAACCATAACCTCATTTGTCAACAACATATTCATATTCCTCTCGGGAATTCGCATACTTGTTACTCGCAACATGACTATACAAAATGAAAGAATCATTTGTTTTGTACCGTTGTTCATGTGTGTATGGATCTTCTCTAACTATTGAATCTTAATACTATACAAACCTAAAAAATCAAAGTAACTCTTCGTAAACTTTGAAAGTGTGTTTGCGTGCAGTCAGCTTGGGTGAATGTTTCTTTCAAGCAGCTAAAAGCGTTCTGATTTGCTTAGGTGTTGACTCATCGTTCAAATGTTTCGTAGTGTACCTGCAAAAACAGATTTAAGCTAATTTTAAATTCATAATTATATTGGTATACGAATAATTTGTGATTAAGTATCCTATATTATAGTTAGTTGGCATTTTTTGCTTGCGCAAGGTAATTGATGTCCCTGGCTAGCTAGAGCTGAGATCGATACGGCGTTGGAAAGCTCTAGTGAAATGAAGATAGGACAACGCGTATCACCTAAACGATCCGACCCTTCCTTCTGGTCAAAGTTGAAAAAATCGGATTTTATTTTATTTTTTCCCGACGCCCCAATTGAGCCAACCCGGTCGAGTAGTAAGTACATCAAAATAGCGACCTAATTGAGGAGAATTTTATGACATTTAATTCGATCCGCCAAGCTCGAAATTTCAAATTTGACCATTTTGACTCCAAAACTGGATATGTGTAAATATCCTGGGTAACTGTATATTTAGAGAGTACTCACCGTATATGCAGTAATGGCGAAAACCCTGATCGATTTAGAGGTCATTTAGGGGGTCAAAATAAATTGGACAGATTTAAAATTACCATAATTATTTGATGTCTGAGAAGTAGAAAATTGTGAGTGAATTTTTCACAAAACATTATGAGTAAATTGGGAATGAATTTTTCAAAAAAGGAGGGAATGCATTTTTTACAAAACAATTCCAAAAGAAATAAATTCATATGTGGGTGTGTATTGCGCATAAAAAAGACAAATATTCCAGAGGAAGAACTAAATGGATCCCAAGGAGGACGGGCGCACACGAGCGCGAAGCGCTCGTGCCAGAGACCCATGTGGCGCTAAGCGCCACATGCAACGCTGAGCGGAGCTCAGCGCTTGTTTACTTTATACTTGCCCTGCCCTACTTCTGATGTTTAGCGATGCTACTATGTTTGGGAGAGTTACCTGAGAGCATTTAAAAGTCCTTCTGCGTGTGATGCAGGTTGCTCCTTCAGAACCTTCACACAGCCTTTTACATCAACATCTGAAGCTTTGACGAAGGCTCCTACTGGATGAACATGATCGTAGAGAATGACAAGGCCCACCATCACTCGTAGGACAAATAAGTGCGTTTCTTCTCGTTGATAGCGAGCAATAAGTCCTAGAAAATTATAATCAGAAGAATATTAGACAGCTATAGCTGAAGTAAATAGTTTGAATGTATTGCTTTTGATTTTATATCAGAATTTAGAATACAAAAGCAACGTAGTCTAATACCGGTTGTTTCCAGCATTCGTTGACAAACTTGTGCCATTGTTCCAAGCGTTTCAGTTGCTTGTTGAACTTCAACTTCCTTGTGCTCAGACACAAATCTCGTTGTTGAATCACTGAGAACTCGAAGCATGGGCGTTGCTTGAGCATAGAAGAGTGACATGCAGTTGGCCAGTTCCGAAGTGACTGACATGTCTTCAGAATGCATGAATATACCCTGTGAACCACGACCAGTTGGTGAATCATCCAGACGAATACGGGAAAGGGCACGCCGATAGTAGCTCAAGTCATTCTGGATCGCTGGAGTGGTCATCTATTTTGAAATGTGCAATAAAAACAGTAAATGCAAAATCGAAAATACAAACACTCGAAAATGAAGGTAGTTGGTTGCGTGTTGATTTGTATACGGGACGCGACTTTACAATTTGTAGGTAGTCGTCCGCAGAATGCCGTCCGATTCAAATAGTCGGTCGAAGTAAACCAAGACGCGCCGACCAATCAGACCCAAGCGCGCGTTTCGGAAGAACTAACCTAACTTGCATGGAGAAAGGTATCTCACAGTATTTAGTCTCCCGTAGTTG
>JAQFXZ010000683.1:0-16583 GCA_034694025.1 Ceratophysella scotica | reverse complement strand
GTTTTCAGTTTCGTTTTCAAATTCCGAGACTCCGACAAGGATGAGGTACAGTTTTCGCAATTCGATTTGCATTTTCTTGAGATCAGGATTTGATGTTGACAGTGAACGTACATCAACGGACTCCAAGATCGTGACACGCTGATGAATTTTGAGAACATCGTTGACTACTTCGTCGATTTTGTTCTTCTGGTCAGTGATTGCATTTAGGATTTCTTCCTTCATTGCCTTCATGTCTTCCTGTGACTTATTATGCCATGCCTTCATGTGACTTATTATGGATTCTGGTGCGTCAGATTGTGATTGATTCAGATCGTCACCAGAATTAACGGAAGCACTTAAGTTTAACGATGAAGCTGTCTTTCTTTTTTTTGCGATTGAACTTTTGTCCACATTATCAGAGCTAATGTGTAAGCTATCACGTTTTGGGGGCATATTTATGAGTTTAGTGTATTCACTTGCAGTAGGAACACAAAACCCAGTTTAAAACACGATAATAGTAGTATACAATCAGCCGGATTACAGTAGTAGTAGTAGAATGTACTAGAGAGATACCAGTCGTCAGGATTTTACAGACCTTAAGACATTAGTATTTCTTATCAATATTGACAGGGACGAGAAAAGGTATGCGACTTGCTTCTCGGAAAGGTAGAACTGAACTGTATGTATAATTACGAAGATACAGGCCAATCTCAGGGCTTAAATCGCGTTGACAAGGCATGCAGCGTTAAGATAAAATTCCAAGGAAGTATAAAATCGTATGGGATCGTACCTTTCAGAAATTTTCACTTTATTCAAGATATGAGACTTTTGAAACATCCCTCGTCTAGTGTATTTGAGTCCGTAACAAGTTACCTACAAATTGTTTTATTGATCCTGTCAATTACTCTAAATAAAATTTTTAGATTCAAATTTGTAGTATAAAATATGCCGATTTTGCAATATGAATTTCCCGAAGTCGAAATTCAAGGTCAAAAATTGTATAAAATAGCTTAGAAGGCGATATTTTCTATTTTTTGTCGAAAGCTCATAATTAGCTTAGCCCACATGACCAATAGGCCGATCCGTGCCTGAGAACGCTCGTATTTTGGAAGGAGAGGAAGGTAGATTTTCCCGAATTGAGAAGTGGTCGTAGGAGTTTGTGAAGGAGAAAAGGTTTTCCATTCTTCTTCCCTAAATTTACCACCATCAGCATTACAGAAGGAAAAGTTTTGGTCGAGATTCCTAAGAATTGATATTCAATCAGAGGGGCTATAGACTATAGCCCAGGCAGTTCCGCGTCTATAGGCTACTTTCCGCTTTGTCAGCACAACTCCGAATTGGAAGACGGAAGGAGGGATCAGGTAGGTGGGAGTTGGGAGCGTTTGAGTTCACGCTGTGATCTGGAAACGAGATCCAGAAGATGCAGATGATCTGTAAATACTTGGAAGTCAGAAAAGCATATGCTTTGGAAAATAGATTCGGCTGAACAAGTGCGGTTTTTGAAATCTCATGCTGGAAGGCCTTTTACTTATTTATTCATTTACCGTTTTCTCCAAACTTCTTTTGCCCGCGTCTCTCGATCTGGCCTTACGACGGTTTTGAAAGTAAATAGGATAACATTTTACCAAAGGCCCTTTCCACCCTCCTTTAAACATCAAAAGAATAGAGTAATTGGTTGGTTCTCCGAATTTTTTGACTCGCTCGCTCTATTTGAACCACACACGTAAACGTATTCAGGTCTTCGAGTCAGATTCCAGCATTTATTCCCAACATTAGGACTTCGGTTCGTGTCTAGTTCAGGTTCACTGGGCTATAGAATTCATATCACTAATTTGAGATTTCTTAACGATTCTATGATTTTAAATAAGAAAATTAGTGTTTGAAATACGCCAAACGCAATTCTTAGCATTTCTCAAGAGAAAATTCGCTGCATTTAGCTTTTACTGAAAATGGAATGCAAATATTCGCCATTAAAATCAAATGCAAGGCACGCTGCACGCTTTGTGTTGTTTCAGCAAAAAGAGCCACTTGACGCAAACAGCGTGTTGACTAAAAATTCCCAGCAGTGGAGCCTCAGTTGTGTGGCTTTTTTGAATTGAATGGCCTCTTTACCTGAAAAACACTGTGTGCTTCGGGTTTCTTTGTTTTCGTTAGCGAATACTTTTATTTCTTGTTTGTGTAGTGAAATTTTTGGTTTAAAGAAATATATGGTCAAAATATATGCATTTTGAAAATACTCTATTTTAAATAGGTACATGATTCTGAAATATTTGTTTGTATTTTGCAGTTGGAGAATACGTGTACCAAACCAACAATAGGATCTTTGATTTTTGCAATTGAAGGTATGTTTTACTGTATTTTCAAATTTTCGTTAAATATAAGTATTTTGAATTTCTTCCCCATATTTTGGCAACTGAGCACATTTCCTAAGTGGTGAGCAGCGGAAAAAGAATTCAATCTGTTGCTGAGTTGATTGAAAAGTTAAATTGCATTCAATTTTCGTGATGCCACATAGAGATTTGTTCAGTGTTCACTTTTAAAAATGCATTGACTTTCGCCTCTATATAAATTCCATAAAACCAAACACCTGCTCACTCAAAGTAGTGACATATTTAGAGATCCTACTTCTCTTACCTTGATGATTCCTCTGCAAAATCGTTCCGTTTCAGAAGGATTTGAGAAAAAAATTCATTTAGCGGAAATCCTGATAGACTATTACCAGGTATACTCGATTAGGACCTTCATCTGGTAGTTTGACTTTGATTCAGTTTAGAAACTGAAATGTTTGAATGTATAGCATTTTCTTTCTTTCCTTGCGGAGGTCACTGCCACCCAATGCCTTACTTCATCACACATTCGTGTACGTGGTCAGAACCTGAAAGTAGTTTTTTGTGTTCACTACACGCTTCCCCTCCAATTGACCTGCCATTCCGGCTCGTTATCACGTTTATCCTATCTCACCTACACACAAAACACACTATCTCTGTGCAGAGCACCTTATGAGCAAATTTTAAGTGGTTTGGCCAGATTATATTACATTGGGTTTTTTCTCTCTTTCGCCCATTCGAGCATAACATTTCAACTTTCTGATTGAGTAAACGTCTATTAAGTAATTTCTATAAGGAACCTGATCTGATCATTCCTCTTGGTTGGGTGCTGCACTTTGGAGCATGCTGCATGTTGCAGTGCAGAGACATTTATATTACTCGACTTGTACGTACATTTGGAGAGAAGGTGGTGGGCGCGATCCTTGATGGCTGTCAGAAGAGAGTGATGAATCAGATCTCTATAAATTCCTCTTGAAATTGAGATAGATCTCTTTCTATAGGATCTGTCTCTCTTTCTACAAATTAATATAGATCTGTGATCTATGATCTGTGCCGTTTTTCATTCATGTTGTATTCCGTGGGTGATTTCCTTGGCAGCATGTGAAGATCAAGAGGTACAGTTATTCACGAATTCGACAGTTCCATGACACTGATTAGGTTAGGTTGGGTTTAACCCGCAATGCTAAGAGACCTAACCTAACAAAAGAAATCGTACCAGCCAAAAACAGAGACACAAAATTCACAAACCGCGACACCGAATATTTGAGGTTAGTTTAGGTTTCTTGGTGTCACGGCTTACGGCTTTGCTGGTCCACTGTTTTTGGTTTTGACGTTTTTGGTGTTGCTGCTTTTCGCCGGGCCGGAAGCAAGAAACACGAGCCTTTAAACGGAATATCGCATACGACAAACGACAATAATGGTGCGCTCACCCTCTCCCTCTCGGACACAAGATGGCGTATGCGACCTGCTTCTGCAGCTTCATTCCAACCAAGCAGATGAAAACGCAAGACTTCTCTTACCGCATCTTCTTTAAATCCGTTAGGCTAGGTTTTGTTATGCCGGAAACGCACGACGGAAATTTTTTGGTAAATTCTGGTTAGGTTAGGTTGTCGCAATTTTGGGGTTCTATATCGGGTGGTTACATCCTGTTCCCTAATTTTTGCTCTAACCTAACTTTCGGGGAATAAGCCATATGAACGCGTACATAGGGCACGGAGCGTCAGTCTAACCTACGTATGTTCAATGCTCAACCGATTTGGACAGATCGTGCAGGGAAAAACCGTCTTTCTTCCCAATTCACTGCTTTCCATGTACAGTTCTGCTGAAAGAAAGTTGACTTCACCAAACTGCTGCATTGCGCTTTCTGAGAAAGTTCGATTTCAGCCCAAAGGGTAAACACTATTCAGTTTTTCTGACGAATTCGTTCTGAAGAACATTGCTCGACTATAAGATGGATCTTTGAGGCCTTTGGTTTTGGGGTTGACGTTGACTCGCCTGACGCTTCACTGTCTCAACCACTTTTTTTCGCTAGACTCCCCATATGTTTTTAATGCAAATGCAAAAGGGGAAAAATCGTTAGAATCTCCAAAGGCTTGTTAAACTAAAAGGTACCATTTACCTTGCCTGGAGACAGGGCTGAGAAGCCTATTCGTGAAGAGCACATTTGGACCTGGACGTAAGCATTTTATTATATTGTCAGTCTTTTCCTCTTTTTCCTTCCACTTGACTTGTTTACAAACAAATGTTGGGTTCCTCCTTACATGGGATCATCCATGCAGAGAACTCTTGATACTACTGTTTCTTAGTATGTAGGATTCTCAAGAGGCGGAATGGTGCATTAGGAGTTAGACAAGGATTAGGAATCGTGCGGCCAGTTTTAATGAAAGTCTTGGATCTGAGCAGATCATCTCACTACTACTGCAGCAGACTGAGGAGATGAGGAGGACGGAGGCTGAAAGGAACTAATTTCATCTCAATGAAGTTTTGATTCCACTTTGAAGTTTGTATTTCTCTCAAGACGGCAGAGAAAATGTCGACTTTTCTCAAGAAAAGGAGTTACTAATTAAGTCTCTGCTTGTTTGTCTCTTATTGCTCCAAAAGAACCAACTCTAGTACCTGTAGAGTGGAGCAGCCGCTCTTCAGTCTTTACCCCGCTTTTCTTTCATTTCATCCACCGAACGGACCCGGGTTTCCAGGATTATGAATAACATGTAATGACAACATCCAGTATTTGGCAATTTCTCGATGATTAATCAATTTTATTCTATTAATATAAATTACATCGATTTTCTTTTGAAATCCTGGTTTGGCTAAGCTTACCGTTATTGTTAAAATTTGCGAAATACTTAATATGCACTATGCACTTATGTACATAGTACAGAATCTGGTTAAACACGTTTTAAAAATCGTAGCAACCAGTTCCTGATTGAAAGCAGCAGCTTTAGAAAATTTGAATTTCGAATTCAGATTTCAGCAATTTGGCCATAATTTTGAATCCGAATGACCATTTGTATAATGTAATGATTTTCTTATGAAAAACAACATGTCATATTTTTAGTTAGGTTAGGTTATGCGCAAATCTCCGATATAATGTGACGGCATATCATTGTCTTAATTCCTATCTACGATTTCAAAAGATGCACCCGGGTAAGATTGGTTCGTTGATTTCACTTCCTTCTTCCTTGATTCACTTCATCAGAATAGTATGGACTTGGAAACTTGCCCTCTCTATCTCAGCTCTAATTAATTCTCAAGATTTGGCCTTTTGATTAGAAGCACAATACATTTACAAGGGTTGAATGCTAGTCACATCGCATTTCGTAGAATGCCTTGTTCATTCTCTCATTCTCTGAGCTTTGAGCATATTTGATCCATGAAATCACGTTTGCGTAAAGACCTTGTCTCGAAATGTCTCGTCCGTGGTTGTACTCAAAACGAGATTTGTCATCGTGTCAATGGGGAATTAAATTTCTTGGTATTACTAAAGAAATTGCTATGCACCAGCAAGGGTTAGGCAAGAGTCGAATCGCACGTACTGTACGTACGGACAGGAGACAGGAAGGCTAGCACGTATTGTTGTAGAAGTACAGGGCGATTCTGAGAAAAAGTCTTCTGTGCCTTAGAAATTTCAACAAAATAATTTATTTAATTTGGGCGGAAAATTCTATGAAACGATCCCTCCCCTAATTTGACTAAAATTTTTACAAATAATTTTAAAATAACCTCGAACCAGTTTTCAAAAGATGTGATAAAATCACCCTGACAATAAAATTGAGCTTGCCAAAAACTGTCTGACAAGTTTCGCGGTCACCTTGGCTCGATTCGCCCTGCACATTAAATCGACTAAGGTTGGCCCGTGCCATTCGTCATTAAACTCGTTCTGAGTCTCTGAATAAAATGTAGTAAGGCTAGTTGAGTGATGATGTGGACCTTTGGATAGATAGTGCCAAAGGAAATTAGAACCTGCAAGTGTGCTATTACGTAGATGGTTATTTGGGAGAGCGAGTGGAGTGACGGTGGATGACTTTGGCGTTGAGTCGGAATAGGAAGCGGAGTAGATGAAAAAGGGTTTACGCCAAGTCATGTCACCCTATATTCGCCTGTCTGCTTGTGGGACTTGGAAGTTGCTGAATTTTGGTCATGTGAGATTCAGAGTTGAGGGCAGGAGGCGAGGTTATTAGAAAGTGAAACTTGTGCTTCGAGCTACAAGCTAATCACCACTCTCTGCCTCAAATAAGCCACTCACGCTAATAATGTACAATCTGGCTCGATTCTCCGTTCGTTCTACGGCCAGGCCAGAGTCAGACCAGACCATTTCCTAGCAGCAACAGCAGTATTGCTGGGAAGGTTTTTGGTCTTTATTGAGTGATGGATGCAATATGCTATGCAAGAGTAGCGGGATACGATGCAGGAATGACCAGCAGGAAGTTTCTTTGATAGAATTCTGTCGGCGGCAGCACAGTTTCGGGTTTGCTTAGAGTTGCCTGTCACGTCGTTGTCAACAGTTTTCTGGAAGGTTTTGAATGGGTTTGAGAAAAACTGGTTTTTGGGATTTAAGCCCAGTAATTCGAATTTAAATTTCCGAATTTTTAGGTTTCATGGCTGGTGATTTGATTTTTTATTGGTTTTTTGTAGGATTCTTTTGATTTCTGTGTTTTTATGGTCTGGACTTTCCCAGGTAAAAATATCAAACAAGAAAAAAAAAAAATTTATGACATTTAAACGCTAAAAATTCATATAAAGTTGGTAAAATCAGAGTATTTATGTGTTAAGTTAACAAAAGGTTTTCTTCAAGGAACAATTTAAGATTTACAGGAAAATTCCAACTAATTTCAATATTTTAATTTGGATTGTCTTAAACCAAGCCCGATGCTATGTCGGCTTCAGCGTTGCCTCCCAGCGTTGGAAGCCATGCCTTCCTCAAGGCCATTGTCTTTGTTGCCTGCTGTGGAGTGTGATTTAATTCAGGTTAGACAAGGTTAGGTTGAGTTTGGTTTAAGCCTGAAAAAAACACATATATATTCAAAAAATTTAAATTGTGCGGCGTTCCGAAAAACCTAAACTAATGGGAAAATGAAAGGAAGACGCGGAAGCAATGCTGGAGGCAACGCTGGAGAGTTGAAGCTTGATTTACTATGACCCACGCCACCCTACCAAAATTCAGCATCATGGGAAGTATGTATTGTTAGACAGTTTCCATATGCTCCGTTCTGGTCTAGAAAGTGAGCAGGAGGCTGTGGATGAATGGTTGGTTGGAAGAAGTAATGGCTGAGGCCCGTAGATACCTTCATAGCCACCTCAAAATTAGGTCGTAAACAATAGCGAAAGTTATTTTGTCTCCCTCTCCGTCTTCCTCCTGAAGGCCTCTCGCCTGACAACAATCCACAATTGAGCCGAACGAACCCATTTCATTCTCCTTTATCGACATAAATAAATTTGTCACAATTGGATTCTTCTTAAAAATCCCCGTGTCTCTCACACTACTGGAAAATTGGAAGGTTTACCAAGATATCGGCTCCAACTTTATTTTCCAAAAATCCCGCCCGTCTTTGACTTGAAATGAAGCTTAAGGGTTTTCCGTTCTCCGGAACTGGAGCGGAATATCCCAGTCTTGATTTGACTTCCTAATGCTGATTTGGAACTGATATGTGTGGAGATGGGACTTTGAAGAAGTAATAAGCTCACATTTCTAGTCTTCTGGATTTAGTGAGGAAAAACTTTGGAGAGGCAGAAAGTTTCTTGGGGTTTTCGGGTGTCACCACATGCTATGGTTCATATTGAGCTGGGCGGATTCTTGGAGAAACTCAGCCATTTCGAGCCACACTTCATTGTGAGCGGCTGGGCTGGTCGTTGAGCAACAGTGTGCTGAGGGAAGGCTTCTGACTTTGGGAACCAAGTAGTACTCACATGGCTTGTACGAAGGGCGGAAGTGATATTGAAAATTATACCTGCCACTCAGAGTAATAACAAGTCGGGTTTTTGGACTTGGACTGCATAAGTCAGTGCCATTCGGGTTCTTCAGGTCTCAATTCGGGGAACATGCATGACTGCACTACTCCCGCTCTAATCTCTCTTCGGGGAGTGAGTGGTGAGTGACAGGTAGACGTACGTGAGCTAGTGCATTCCATGGTTTCGGAACATTAAGGGTGAGATTAGAACGTCTTCCGGATTCGGAAAGTAGGAGTTTGCATCACTCCGTGCTAATTTGCAGAGCTAAGCTGCCTCCCACCCTCATGAGCGGGAAGCGCAAGGCGGAAATTTGGAGGATGTGTAGAAAAAATGTAGCATTAGGTTGAGTTAGGTTAGATTATGATAATTTTTTCTTGATTGGTGTTGGGTTAGGTTAAATTAGAGAAGTAGCATAGGTTAGGTTAGGTTATGACAGCTATATATGCTATATTCATGCCATTGCCATTGTGCCTATTTTTTAAGTGAACAAAATCCCGTGGGACCTAGGACAGTTGGTCAGTTGCGCGAAAACCACTTTGGCAAATACTTGACACTGATTTCTTATGATACAATTTTATTTTTTGTCCAATTTTTTCACCCATGCTAACCGCTTCCAGCCCAAAAGTGCGACAGCAAAAAGCGCGACATCAAAAAGAGCGACACTCCGATCACCTAACCTAACCTAACATAATTCTTTTCGAGCTTCTTACAGTTAGTATCGCCCTTTTCGTGTGTCGCGCTTTTTGCCTTCGCTCTTTTTGGTGTGTCGCGCTTTTTGTGTCGCGCTTTTTGCCTGATACGTGCTAACCTAACATAAACTAACATAAAATAGTCTCACTCATGCTAACCTAACGTACTCTTACATAAAATAATAAATTGTCTCACCTACCTTAACATAATCGAACATAATATGGTCTCACCTTACCCAACCTGACTTTTAACTCTTTTGCGGTTACCCAACTAGTTTTTGCGCAATTGACTGATGACTGATTGGGATGACTCCCGCATTGCATTGCATATTTTGAAATCGCAAATGCCAGCTTAAACATTGTAAATTTTAATGCTATCTTCTAGTAGACCACTTTGCCACATTATATTGTACGTTTTTGGCAGTACCTAACCTGACATTTAATATGACAAGCTGTCTTCCATAAGAAAAGCATAACACTACAAATTTTCATGTACGATTTCAAAATTTGCGCGCCGGGTTTATGTAAGAAGCAAATGGCAAGTAGAATGCTAAAACAAAAGCAATACCGTTTAGCATATACTAGTAGGCCGATGTAGTCACAACAAAGTTGTGATTTCGTTATGGGAAATAACAGCGAATGGCTTGGCTGATCGAATTTCTAACGGCACAACTTGGTGAGGCATTTATCGAAAAAAAAAATAGGACAAACTAGACAGCCGTGGATTACGTGAACTAGTTTGGGAATAAATTATGGTCCAGGGATTATTAGCCTCCTAGCTCAGCCTGGTTCCATAAAGGAGCAACGGGATGGTCTGCTGTTCTATTATATAGTGGTGCTCCACATGAGTTCGGAATTCCTGCGTCAACAGAAGCACTAAGCCTTAATTGGAATTCGGATGGCAACACTTGCAGTGTTTACTCGAAATAGAAGCGGAAGGTCCTTCGGTATCAAGCGGGTTAGGAGGGATGCTACAAAGTACAATCAAATCCGTATTGTGTAATGTGTGTTTTTAGATTCAAACGGATTTGCTCCTGTTTGTTTTGTGGAAATCTGTGTGTTGTGTTGTGTGCGGAGTACAGGGAGTAGTCGTATTACTTGATTTGTTGTTTCTTCATGAACATTTGCTCAATTTTGGTCATATGGCCCACTGAGTTTATTGCACTCAATCTTGATCCTAGTGCCTTACTCGTACGAACCGTAGAACCGCAGCAGCAGACTGAGTTACCAACATTGCATTAGTGAGACGTACATGGCCATGAAGTTGTTGCAGTTGAGCCAGAGTCCATACTAAGCCATCATGGCTTGATAAATGGGGGAAAAGTGCTTCTAAGCCTATTAAGCCATAAGCCATTCTTCGTCAACATGTTCCACAGTCCAATTGGGCTTATTAGAGTAAATTCTGCTTGCTTCACCAATTCCTTCTCCATAAGGTACAATTTTGGTCAAGTGAATAGTTAATTAAGTTACATCTTGTCGTGTCGTAATTCTCTAATGTCCTGCCTCGTCTAAGCCCTTTATATGAGACCAAGGACTCAGGTTTCAATCCCGTCTTTCTGCATTCACCAAATTGGATAATCACACAACTGTAGCCGAAAGCAATGCTGACGATAACAAATTCTGAAAGTTCCTATATTGAAATTTCATTATTATTATTATGACAGGTTATTTTGGCACTACAAACTAGAATCCTCCTGCTACAGTACACTAGGCACTTCTGCTCACTAAATCAACGTTTGGCTCTTTTGCAGTTAAAAACCTAAAAAGAGCCAAAATATGCATCAAAAGTGATAAAAATGCACTAAATTAAGCAACAAGAGACGGGTTTGTGCAAAAATACTCACTTGAATTTCGAAAAAGCAAATTCTTGGTACAAAATTCATGCAGGCAAGAGGCAAGTTGTAAAAATTCAAGTATTGTTGAGCAATATCAAATTCAAATCAAAAAGTGAAATTTTGGGAACTAAACAAGATATTGCCAAGCACAAAACCGTGCAAAAACTTTAAAAAGAAAAATGCTAAAGACAAATTAATTTCAAAGCGTGTCAAAATATGCAGTAAAGGTGGAAAAGCATGTCCAAAATTAGAAAAACAGCAAAATATTAAAATATGTACTAAAACCTTAAAATATTCGTCTAAATTGGGAGCCAAGTCCATGTAAATCGTTGAGATCTTAAGTTAAAAAGTCTACATGGAGCCCCGGAAAAAGATGTTCTTGCATATGAACCTAACCTTGCAAAATGCGGATATGTTTTAGCAACAAATTATGCCTTTGCGCTCCTCTGCATAGAGATTATTCGAGATTAATATGAATCTCCTAGCTTATTGCACAGTAGTTCTGAGAATTATTGGAGAGAACAAGAGAATTAATGTAGGAGTGAATTACTGCGCTTCACTAATTCGTTTCTGCAATACTGTATTATATGCCTTGACCAGTTTAGTTTCAGTTGGCTTGGCGTAAGGAAAGAGGGTTTGGCGTTCACTTGACATGACACATGTCCTAATGGTGCAGTTCATGTCGATATTGTTTTTCCTGTCCTGTGCGTATATGTACGGTCCACTCCAGAGAGTGAAGCGTGTCGAGACAAATTCCATAATTCTTTTTCTTGATATGAAGACACGATAACCGTTCGTTCACCTGTCCACGTTGCATACCGCCTTTTCTCCCAGGTTCCAGTAGTAGTGCCAGTAATTAATTCAAATTATGGGGCCTATGCATGCCACTCTGTCTGAAACCGCCTCCTTGCGTACACAATTACTGTTCCTACTAAATGTTTCAAGGTTCATATGGGGTCGTCGACTAAAAATGTAGTGGCAGAGCTCAGGACTCTTCTGGCCTGCCTTCTGCTCTGCATCTCTTATCCGCAGTCAACCGCTCAAGCTATTTTGTAGTATTTATTCGGATGCTTAACACAATTTCATATTAATCTGGAAATAATGAGTCTTGAGTTTGATCAATTCAAGCAGTTTTTTACCTTGAAGCTATACAAATTTTGCAAAATCTCAAATTTTGATTTTAATTATCCAAAGCTAATCTTAATTTCAATTTTCATCTGATTTCTAAAAAAATACCACTTAAAATACCTTTGAAATTTGGTATCTTTTTTCATCAAGCAATACAGAATACACCGAGACAAAACCGCCCGAAGCGGATTGGGTTAGGTTAGGCCTTTGTCCCTATTTGATTGTTTTGGCATGGATAACATGAAAGCGAACACTCACGTGTTTGTTGGGACATGAAGAAAATTTTACATCGTTGTTGCGTTAATGAAGTTCGAAATAGTGCCGTTTAAAAAATAGGAATTCCAAATATGGTTAAAATTCTAAGCATATGTGAGATATTTTAATATTATTGCAAAAAGTTCCCAATCTTGGGCTGCTAGATTTGTATTCTATGCCATTTGTAGCCTCTGCCCTCCAATGTGACCATATACTACGATGCACAAATACAAATGGCTAACCTCAACTGGCGGTATTCACGCGTAGGCGCTAATTTCAAAATATGAAGAGATGCTTAAGGGCATCAGATCAACATGCATGCTCCAAGCTCCAATATGAGCCCAAATACGACTGAAATAGTTAGCTGTATTAAAAAAAATGGGCAAATTCTGGAAATATGTTGAATTGTCAACTTGTCTTATGTTTCACCATTGCGACATACGACAGATTATGAGGCCGACCCTGCACCAGCACCAAAGTTACTCTGTATACAATCTTGACTTGTGTTTGATAACTCGTACATATAGCAGCCGTGTAACATCTCACGCTCTATCTATTCCAACCCAACCTTGAAATCTGTCCAGATACACGATGCACTCCTCTCAATTTCATTTTGAAATAGATAGCCTATAGTAGAGAAGGTGAAAATCTTGGGAATGACCCAAGAGTTTACGCGTCCTTCAGAAGTTGAGCCGAGGAATACGCATAAGCGTGGTTGTTACACGGAGCACTGTCTGAAACACGCTCTGAACACGCCCTATATCCCCGTATTTGACAAATCCATATTATATATTATATGTCTTTTCGGTATCTTCCCTTGTTTATTATTTTTGTCTCTCTTTTCCTTGCAGGTTGAGTCTTGAGTCTCCTATCACATATTGACTTTCTACCATCCATCCTCCACTTTTGGACATAATCTATTTGTGAGTTGTGAGAAGAACGGGCCAGGGAAGGCATTTTGGAATTGAGAATATTGAAAGGCCAGGATTCTCTCTGACTTGGAATACACTGAGGCAATGGACATTGCTCAGCTCTGATAAGATCGCCTTTCACTTTTTCATCTCTCTGTGTCTCTGTACTGAGGGTCTTTGTACTTTGACAAGGTAAGGCCTAACCAAGTCATATATAACATTATATCCACTCATATCAAGTAATGGTCTGTCCTCTGGTCCTCCATCATATTCCGCTATGCTTCGTTTCCTGAGCATTGTTACAGGAGGCATAACGCAACGCGTCTTGACGTAATCCATGTTGGGCTAGCTCCTTTCATGTCAGATTGCACAGAGCCACACTCGAGGTGGATGCATGCATGGAGTGAGGGAGTATTACGCCAAGCCTCCTGCCCTGCCCCTACTGACACGCTGCTCGAGGCAGTGTTTAGAAAGTGAAGTTGCTACGTACGTTTTTTGCTTCCCTCAGACGAGTCTCAATTGTTGGAGTAGGTAGACATTTATTAGAATAGGAGTAGTATTATTGTTGTGGGACTCCTTGGTTCAATGTTCTCTGGCCGCTGCTCTCTGGGATATACCTGAGTTGTTGCTCCATTGGGGAAGGAAGTCTATGTAATCGTAGACATAATGTGTGGAGAGTAATCTTTGAGGTCCATGTGCTTTCTATTTTATTTCTTCATTTCGTGTATGAGAGAGTGTGTTGTTGGTTCTGGGCTTCGGGTCTTCCATTCCGCCATTTTTTACACTTTAGACTTCTTCTCTACTCTCTTCGTCTTCTATTCCAAGTGTCACATGTGTTTTAGTTTATGTTCATTCTACGACCTAAGTGTTTCGTCGACCCTGGAACCTTTTTATGGGAATTCCCTTGGACCGGATTGGTGAGTTTATTCTTCTCCTCTGGATTTCTTTCCGTGGCACGTCATCGGGTTCGGTGTTCGGGGGGCAAAAGGATTTAGATTTCAGTTCGGACATTTTCCTTTGGGTCACGTGGTACAGTAGCAGTAACAGTATGTTCGTTTGAAAAGTTCGCACAAGATCTGCTGACTCGTGCCGTGTTTTGTCCACCGTTTCTTGCTAAAATATTGTCCTCTGGTGACAGTTCTTGGAACAAATCTGCTTCAACGACAGTTTGAGCAAGAAATGTCGTGCCACCCTCTGTATGTATTTTAACTAGTGAGGCAGTTTGTAAAACGGGGTTAGGGTTCTATTAGAACTTAGGCTACACTTAGCCCAACAACCTATGTTAAGTTGTCTACTGGAATATACGCCCTGTTTCATTAGCATTCATTCCTTCCAAAATTTGCTTTGAAGTTAGACGCCAGGCTCAAATTCATGCAAAAACAAGCGATAGTTGTCCTGGTTCGTCCAAAGATAATCTTCGTGCGTTTCAGAATTAAAAAGTGTAAAAAAAGTTAATCGTCGGTTCATTTTCAAGGAAATAGGCAGAAGATTCTTCAAGCGATCAACCGTTTATAATATGTAAAGTGTTCTGTTCTCCCACCTTGTGGTGCTGTGCTGTTAGCTTGATATGTCCAATTTTGTGCGATTTGATATTTCAATATGAAAATACAATACAGCTTATTGAAGTGTCTTTCTGGTAATTGAAGTAGATTATAAAATATGAGAAATTCAGAAGAATCACGTGCACAGCCCATTTTGCGGAGAATATATTTTCAATACTTATTGAGAATTTATTCAGTATTTATTCAGTTTTCAGTATATATTTCAAGAACAGCCACGTGTTTCGAAATTTTTCTTAGACTATAAATATAACGGATGACTTAAATAAAATTAGTAATGTTTTAATCCGTTCATAAATGAACTTAATGTCAAGAGTTTTTGACGCACATTTTGTTAATTTTATAAAATGTTGTGTCACCATCGAAATCGAAGATTCTTTTTGTGCTAGACGCCATGACAGTGGGCCGGTAGACTGGTCTCTATTATTTCTCTACATTTACCATTCGCTTGGGTCTGGTTGACACGAGAGTAGAATATAAATAAGAGGCCGGGTGAAGTCCGGGTTGGGACATTTGGGCCCGAAACCCGAAATCGATGTTGAGAAGAAGTATGTGACAGGTGGAAAGTTGGTTTTGTTTGGTTCTCTGTCAAGCGAGAGACGTTTGAGACGTGGGCGAAGTAGAGGAAAGGGAATAATGAAATTGGCTTTTATAGAGACCTCAAATTACACCTATCATCATCATTCGACATCCCTACCTGTTGTTTTCCCGCTTTTATTTAGTAGTCAGGCTCTGAAGAGCAGGAGCGGACTGACTGGGAAATAGGAAAATGGTTTGTTTGTTATTCCGAACTGTCCTGGACGAGATTGGATTCTTGGCTCTGTAATACATGTCAAGAGCACGAGGGCTCTCCTGAGGCAGGCAGGCCAGGCCAGGTAAATCGGGCACAGGAGTAATACACTTCGTCCGAAGAGACATCCATTGTATAAGGCTCGAGTGTGATTTAGAACCAACAAACCCATTCCAATATTCAGACGACAGAAGAGGTCTATGGGCTATTATTGTAATTCAATCTTGTCCAGTTCCGTCTTCAGCCAGTAGAATGGAAATGGCTACATAATAATGGGATAAATATATCCGTTCTATTATTTCCTATATTGTCTCCGAGATTGTCTCGCTCTGTGGTGGTCCTTTTAGTAGCGGAACTTGGATTTATGTCCTGACTATGGTGTAGATTTTGTTGTGGTGTTTTAGGGTCTTTTTTTTTTACTTTTAGCGGTTGCACATATATTCCCATTATAGGACGATGTGCGAAGAGAATTTTGGACTCTAAATCCTGGAGTCATGCTATCTGTAGATTTGCTGAAGGCTAGGCCGTTAGAATGTCCTACCGCTTCTCGAATCCAATTTTAAAAACTTTTTCACAAAAAATATTTAATATTTTTGTTTTATCTGAATTCAACGCATCGGTTAAAATGAAATTAGTATTTAATATTCAATTATTAAGTCTGAGCTTAAAGCACCATTCTACGTCGAGTGTCAAGTGCACAGGAAGTACACTTAATTTTCGGCCCAACCTTATCCAACCTTGACCAATTTAATTTTAAAGCACAAATGCCAAATACGATTCCTTATTTCCAGATACGCGACTTCTTATTAGCAAACCGCAAAATTTATAAAAATGAATCCTATGTGCGAGGGTGACTATTTTGTCCTACTTATTAAATTTAAATGAAAATCCAATTGGTGCAGAAAGAATTACGTATCAGCCTGCCCCAATGCGCGAGAGACAAAATATTTTTGACCGCCCTCGATTTATGTAATTTTCTAAAATGTCAAACGGAGACTTCATATTTATCCTTTTCAGAATTACCGTACTTAAAAAATTTAAGGATTTTCGTCAATACTAGCACATTTTCTTGATTAATGCTAAATATTTTTTCTCAATCTTAAATATTTTAGGTTTTTAAAAACTTGGAACCAAGGTCTTCGGTTCAGATAATTTCGTTTC
>JAQFXZ010000682.1:0-16631 GCA_034694025.1 Ceratophysella scotica | reverse complement strand
GTCGAATTTTTCCCATGGGATTTTCCCATGGGAAAAATTACCGGGAAAAATTAAACGGGAAAAATTCGCCAACCCTGGTTATGCTATGTGATGCTACGCAAGTGGCTTGAGTGATAGGCATTCAGACCAGAGTTCTCACACAAAGCTAATCAGGGATTTTACAGGATGTTACTGAGATGTTAATTAGTCATTTCTTCACGATACTCGTGCTTACACCATCTTTAGCAGAGCATAATTTGCGCATTCGATTGTTCGGGATTGGCGGGTTTTCCTGTCTTCTTATTTTTTGGTACGTGGTATCTGGCTTCAATGTAAACAACGATGGGTTGAGTTGTGATTGTTCGAAGCGAAATCCAGGAAGTCAAGTTGGCTTTGTGAAAACGAGTTTGTTTTGAGCAAAATGTCATGGTTGATTTCAAAATTGTTGCAATCTAACGGACGTCAACTTCAACGTCCTTTGAGGACCGTTACCGTTTTGAATTATAGGTCATGAAATAGTTATCCAATAAAATAGGCAACCTCGATTCGGTGTCCGTGTCCATGCTTTTAGTTGAGATTGAATTTCTGAAATCAATCCTGCAAATAATGCTTCCCTAGGGCCATAGTTAACTATTATAAATGAAGCTTTAAAAGTAGCTTACGACTTCAACACCAATTCGTATTCCTGGTACATGATATACTGTAGCTATTGCATATGAAGCGTGCGACGGGTACTAATTGAGTCCCACGTTTATTCACTAAAATTATCCTAATTATACTATGGAAACTGAGATGCGTGCTTTGATAATAATGGTTAATGGTGTGGTCTCCGTCATTTTCGTTGGGAGGACAATCCTTACTGTTTGACCGATGAAGCTCAAGCTATGCCTACTCCTAATGACTTGTTTATCACTTGTGGCTAATTTGACTAGCTTTATGTGGGTAGCTGCTTCATCGCCTGTTGGTTTTTCGATACTGAAGCAGGCACACGGAAATCCAAAGCGGTTAAAAGTGAAGATATGACTCACAAAGTCAACCAATCTTTGGTTCAGGTTGAATTTTTTTAGCATGCCTCACCAGCAACATGATACTTGATAATTTGCATATGCTGTGTGCTACAGATACACTACCAGATGTATTACAGGGCGTTTGTCACTGTTCAGTTGGGAATCTGTTGTGTAGCATACCATCATACCAGCAATATTAGCACCGGCATTTAATATTTTACCGTTAGATGTGTCGGCTCATAAACTTCCCAAGATTATAAACTTCTGTTTCTGCTGTTCTCATTTGGTAAGTTGTGTAACACATCTGTATTTGCAGGGCTGTCTGTAATAATTATAATTACCTGCATAGCTCAGAGCTTTAAAGCGGTAATGGGCAACAGCTGTGGATTTATGTGCTAGCATACAATAGAGAACAGAATTGCAAGGACAAAGGAGTACAAGGGCCGAATTTGTTTTGTTAGTGTTAGTGAACTTGGGCTAAGAATTTAATAGGCGTGGACTTGAGAATAGGGAATTTAGTGTGTTGTTTTGGACTCCACGTTTCCCTGGTCTTTTTTGAGGAGAAAAGGAGTTCGCTCGATAAAAGCTATTGATTTTGTGCTTTCGGAGTCTTCCAGGAAAACTCAAACCAGTTTCCACAGAGAAACTTTCCATATGGAGAGTATAAATGTATCTTGTTTCAGGGAAACCGAATTCGGACAGCTTCTCCGTACTTCTCTGTTCTTTTCTCTCCTTCTGCTTACGCGAGTCATGTCAATCCCAGGGCCCAAGTTCATTTAATTCTTGCACTAAGTGAAAACAATTAGGTCCCAGAGCTCATGTAATTTCCTAATTTACGTGGATCAGCAAGTTGAAGCTACTTGTAATGGAGTTTCGACAGTTTCTTCATCGGTTTCAGAGACGGGGCTCCGAGTACTTTCAGTCGCTCTTGGGAAGGAATTCGAATAGTAATGGGCTTTTCTAATCCGAACCTAATTTTTTGCATAAGTTAAAATATTTCAGTTTCAGTTAAGTCGGAATAATTGCGTTCGGGATGAGAAAGACTAGAGCAGTGCGCAGTTTCAGCATTCTTTCAATGGGTATACGAAACGAATTGTCATTTCACCCAATATTTGCTTAACCAAACAGCACCAGCACAGTATTGCTCAAACAACAATAATAGCCACGTGTTGAAATAAGAAACATGGACGCCTTGTTAATCTGTGTTGTCTATTGTTATCAACAGCGTCTAATTGCCTGTGTAGTTTGTTAGAAACTTGTCACCCAAAAGTCAGATACGACGTGAGACCATTGTTTCGCTAATCACAGCAGATTGTCTCCGCTTCCGTTTTGTTTGAAATGATGCTCAAACAAATATTTTATCTTGAAATTATCAAGACTGCCATGCCACTGAAGTATTCTTGCTTGCTTGTTGAATTCCAACCAATATTTCTATTTGGACCAGGTGAGGACGCAAGATTGTCAACGGACCCAAGTGCTGGAGAAGCTACTAGTCATGAAATGGGTCCGGAACCGGATAATCGACACGGGGCTGTTCATGGAAGCCGTATTATTCGTATAAATGAATCTCAAACTGACAAGTTTGCAGGAAATCGTATTTCCACAGCAAAATACTCACTTTGGTCATTCCTTCCTTCGTTTTTATTTGAGCAATTTCGACGTTACTCGAATATTTTCTTCCTAACCATCGCGCTTCTTCAGGTATTTAAATAAAATTAATATTTCTTCATATAAGACGAGATTGTGGATGTGGATACTAATTGTTTCCTTGACTTGTAGCAAATTCCAGACGTCTCTCCCACTGGGCGTTACACAACTCTAGTTCCATTAATTTTCATTTTATCCGTATCGGCTTTGAAAGAAATTATCGAGGATTTTGTAAGTTTCGATTTTCGTCTGCATATCTACAAATATAAAAAGGTATTTTTCGTTTATTCATGAATTATTTTGCAGAAGCGGCATCGGGCTGATGCCGAAATTAACGTTCGGGAAGTTGAAGTATTAAACTTAAAGCGTGGACATTGGGAATTTGTGAAATGGCGAAATGTCTGCGTTGGCGATTTCGTCAAAGTCCATAATGACACGTTTTTCCCAGCTGATCTCATACTCTATTCCTCTAGGTAAGGAACTCATTTACTAGTTAATAAAGGATGATTTCGCCTCGCGCTAATCTAACCTCTTCCTTTTGACTCAACAGTGAACCACAAGCACTGTGTTATATTGAGACATCCAATTTGGACGGTGAAACTAATTTGAAAGTTCGACAAGGACTACCAGCCACTGCTGGATTGTTGGATACGCGAGATTTATCTAGTCTGACGGGCGTCCTGGAGTGCGAGCTACCGAATCGTCACTTGTATGAGTTTGCTGGTAGACTCAAACTTGGTTCAACAGAGTAAGTGGCTAATTCATACTTCACACCTTAGAATTTTCAAAACTAAGTACCTATCAATCTTATTTCAGGCATAGCCTGTATTTGTGTTCGTTTCGTGCGATGTAGTAGAAGTAGTCGGATGTGGCTTTTATAAAATTCTATATGTAATATGGTATTACATGAAGGGCATTAGCATTCGCGTGCTAGTGCGCGAATGTCTATATGAAAACTGGTACCTAATAACAGTTGTATGTAATATGGTATACCAAGAACCCTCTACTGCTTCATCAATAGCGCGTTGAAGCACTATAGGTTTTAAAATCTTGTAGTTTTTCTCATTTTTGTTGGAAACTCAATTTATATGAAAAATGGTAATAACCGTTTAAAACTCGATTTATATGAAAAATGGTAATAACAGTTTAAAACTAGATGTATATGAAAAATGGTAATAACAGTTTAAAACTCGATTTATATGAAAAATGGTATTAACATTTTAAAACTCGATTTTTATGAAAGATTGTGGTAACAGTTTTGAACTCGATTTATATGTAAATGGTAGTGACAGGTTTGTGCGTAATATGGTATTACACACAAATACATAATACATTATAGTTTGCCTGCCACTGCTATGCCTTTGTTGATCCGTCACAAGCGTATATTTCGTGATGAATTAACCTTTTTGTTTTTTATGTATTTTAGAGATCTCGCTTTAGGACCAGATCAAGTTTTACTTCGAGGAGCCAAATTACAGAATACAACTTGGATTTTTGGCCAAGTTGTCTACACGGGACATGAGACGAAGTTGATGAAGAACTCAACAGCCGCCCCACTCAAACGATCAACTGTTGATAAGCTGACAAATAGGCAAATCCTCATGCTCTTTGTCCTCCTCATTTTTGTCTCATTACTTTCCGCCATCTTTTCACATTTCTTTGAGTCTCAGACTGTGAGATGGTATCTTCACACCTCAGGTGCGTAGATCATTTAATGACAAGTTACAGGTTTTAGGCTTTTGGACTACGCTTGAAGTACTTTTTTTACGTTGTTCGCAGATACGGGTGTCGCAGCATTTCTCTTCAACGTCCTAACATTTGTGATTCTATACAACAATTTAATTCCAATCTCGTTGACTGTAACTTTGGAAGTGGTGCGGTTCATTCAGGTATTCAATGCTAATGTTGTTAAAACAATTTGTGGAAATGAGCTAGGAACAATGATCGGAAATTAGTCTAAAATCGTGTAATTATTCTAGGCAATGTTTATTAACATGGATCGCGACATGTACTATGCTGAGACTGATACACCAGGTACGAATTTACAAGCAACGAGAATTTATTTGCGGTTCAAAATAATGTAATTGCAAAACGTTAATAAAAGGCTTGTATCTTTAATTCCAGCAACTGCGCGAACATCCAACTTGAATGAGGAGCTTGGACAGGTACTTCAGATTTCAGCATGCCTATTCTGAACTAACTTTTTCATAAACAATGATTTCCGCTTCAGGTTCGCTATATATTTTCGGACAAAACTGGTACCTTGACAAGAAACATTATGGAGTTCAAAGGCTGTTCAGTGGGCGGAGAAATCTATCTTCCTGAAATGCTCTTTCAAGATAAAAATCCTCTTGTAGAGAATTTAAAATCTGGTCATAAAACGGCGGGAGACATCCGTGAGTTTCTAAGTCTCCTGGCTGTTTGTCATACTGTAATCCCAGATCATACTGGGGAAGAAGTTCTCTATCATGCGGCTTCACCCGATGAGCGAGCACTGGTTTATGGAGCCAAGCGCCTTGGCTACGTCTTTGAAACAAGAACACCAAACTTTGTGGCTATCAAAGCTTTGGATGTTGAGGAAAAGTATGAAGTCCTGAATGTTCTTGAATTCACTTCAACTCGAAAACGGATGTCGGTCATTGTAAAGACTCCCGAGGGGAAAATCAAGCTGTATTGTAAAGTAAGATCACTCTCGGACAAACTTCCCTCATTGGAAACTTAAGACGGCTCTCAGCTTACGACTTGTTTTATTTCAGGGAGCAGATTCAATGATTTACGAGAGATTATCTCCACATCTTAATCCTGAACACTTCAAAATGTCTACTCAAAAACACCTTGAGCAATTTGCTACAACAGGCTTGCGGACTCTGTGTTGCGCTGTGGCTGACATCTCATCACAATCTTATGAGGTACGTTACATTACAAATATTCAAACACAATCGTCGGCAACTTTAACCGGTATATACCACATGCCATTACGGCGAAAATCCTTTTCCTTCCCACTAATAAGAAACAGATCCTTTTCTCTTTTCCATAAACTGATGCAGGGTTGCCACTATGTAAAATGTTTGGATGCGCTTTTTTTCGTTACACAGCTTTGTATGCTAGACGAGCTTGAATATCGATATTTGAATTGAATAAAATGTTAATCTAAAACACACATTAGACACGAACATGTCTCTCCATGGTTATATGCTGTCTGTGTCTGCAGTCTGCAACATTTCATTTGGAATGGAATAATATGATTGCAGTTTGTGCTCACATGCTGTGTTAGTTTTGTATTTTGCACAGATATTTAGCCTTGTTGGCTTATGCTATTTTTGTATATTTTGAAAATAAAAGTTTGTATGTTAGGTAAACGGCGCATAAATCTAGAATACAATGCAAGAATTTGGTGGCAACTGTCTATGGCTTTGCGCAGTCTGGCAACGCTGCATCCTCAATTCCTTTCCTCAAAGGGTATCGCAGTAATGGGTTTCTCCGGAATAGGCTAATATTTTAACCATTCCTTTCTTTGTTTTGTTACTTTACAGGACTGGCGGCAAGTCTATCAAAAAGCATCAACAGCTATTCAAAATCGAGAGCTGAAGCTGGAAGAGGCTTCCAATCTAATTGAAACTAATTTGCGACTTCTGGGAGCAACTGCAATTGAGGATAAGTTACAAGATCAGGTAATTATACTGTTTTTTCCTAGTCAATGGACTACAACGTTGATAGACATTGGAAAGTTCACAAACTTAGTGTTGCATCTCGAGACAGACTTCTTAACGCACAGGTGATTGATGCATTTTAGGTTCCTGAAACCATAGCCGCGCTGATTAGCGCTGGTATAAATGTGTGGGTACTCACCGGGGACAAGCAAGAGACTGCAATTAATATTGGCTACGCCTGCCGACTTCTTACTCCAGGCATGGAACTCCTAGTTATCAATCAGAACAGTCTGGACGTAAGTTTGGGAAGTAGCATGTTGAGCAGAATGTGTTTGTTGCGTTGTCGCAAAAAAGTTGTCATTTTCTTCTATTTAGACCACACGGGAGTGTATCCTGCGTTATACGAATGATTTGGGTAGAGACAACGGTCAGACTCTTTCCAAGGATAATGATGCAGCTGTTATAATCGATGGGAAGACGTTGAAGTATGCATTGAACTTTGAATTACGAAGAGAATTCCTCGAACTCTGTACTAGCTGTCGAGCCGTCATTTGCTGCAGAGCATCACCTATCCAGAAGGCCGAGGTATATTCGTGTGACATGGAGTGGTGAATCTATTTCTAAGTTTGAAATCTATTAATCAAATGGTTATTCTTATCATCAATAGGTAGTTGAGTATGTGACTCTTCAGACGGGCGAGGTCACATTGGCCATCGGAGACGGAGCCAATGACGTGGCCATGATTCAGAAGGCGCACGTGGGTATAGGAATTTCGGGAGTTGAGGGCCTCCAAGCCGCCTGTGCTTCGGACTATGCAATTGCCCAGGTACAGTTGTGATTTTGACTCCATGTACGCGTAATACAAATATGATTACGGCTAAATCCTCATGCTTAAAACTCGAGAACAGGACAAGCCGCATTTCGTTCCTTGCAGAGTGAAGCTCAACGTGTGTTTATATTTGGCTAGTTGCCTTCTTTTCACTTCGCAACATTTTTCAACTTGTTTAGACGTTGCTTTATGTGCACTTTTATGTGACAGGTCTTGCAAAATGTGTTTGCCTACTCGAAAAACCTAGAGAGAGTAGTTTTGTGCCAAACACATTATGCACGACCTGCCACATGAAAGTGCCGTAAAGTAACGTCTAAACACGTGGGAAAATGTTGCGAAGTTAAAAGAAGGTCACTAGCCAAATATAAACACACGGTAAGCTTCGCTCTGCAAGGAATGAAATGCGGCTTGTCCTGTTCTCGAGTTTTTAGGCTGAGGATTTAGCCGTAATTATATTTGTGTTACGTGTACATGGACTCAAAATCACTACTGCAAGGCACTGATTCTATCTCGAAAGATTGATTTGATATTTTCCATTTATTATGTTTTCGTTTCTGCAGTTCCGCTATCTTACCAAACTGTTGTTCGTTCATGGAGCTTGGAATTACGACCGAATGTGTAAACTCATTTTCTATAGTTTCTACAAGAACATTTGCCTATACATCATCGAGCTGTGGTTCGCCATCTACTCAGGATGGTCAGGCCAAATTATTTTTGAAAGATGGACGATTGGAATGTACAACATGGTAAGGGATCCGCCCTTCGTTATTGTTTGTTTGTCATGTTGATCGAAATCTAAGTTCTTCATTCATTTTTCCAGCTCTTCACTTGTGCGCAGCCTATTGCGATGGGAGTCTTTGAGCGTAACTGTAGTCAAGAAATTAGACTCAAATATCCGATTCTGTATCGACCCAGAGAGAATCCCTTTTGTTTGAAAATATTCTTCCTCTGGGTTGGGAACTCCATAATTCATTCCATGTTCCTCTTCTGGCTCGCATTCTTCGTGGTCGGAGATGGCATTGTTTGGGAGCATGGAAAAGATGGCGGCTATTTGGTCCTCGGAAACTTCATTTATACGGTAAGGACTATGACGAGGTTTACTGTACTGCCTCAGTGTGAAGCTTGAAATATCAAAATGTTGACATGTTTCAGTATGTGGTGGTTGTCGTGAGCTTAAGAGCTGGACTGGAGACAAAGTCCTGGACGATTTTTACACATTTAGCCATTTGGGGATCCATTGCTCTGTGGCTTCTCTTGTTCACAGCATACAGGTAATGCTCACACAACATACGATGCTAAACGACAATCCTTGTCCAAAAGTTCTTCATTGGAAATATGTTTTCTAGCTTCGTCTATCAGATCTATCCGTTTGGGGCTGAGATATGCGGACTTGGAGTAATGGTCCTGTCATCGCCCGCCTTCTGGTTCGGCTTAGGCTTTATTCCCCTCACCACAATGCTTCCGGACTGCATAATGAAAATGTGAGGAATTAATGTCTTCGTACAAAAAGATGTTGTAGATATTTGTACCTAATGTATTGCTGTACTGTTGCTAGAATTCACTATGAGCGCTATATGTCCATGGACGATAAATTCCGTGAGAAAGAAGTGAAGCGTGAAGACCCGGAGAGAGTCCTACAGGAAGAAAAGCACAGGTTTGACACGACAATCCGATTTTGCGAAATGACACAGTTCATGGCAGAGTTTACAACTAATATGTGACAAGGCGTCAGGGCTGGGCAAAATCATTCGAAAAGATTTTCAAAATCATTGGCCAAAATCACCTAAAATTCGCCTTCAAAATCCCAAAATAAAAATCAAGTCACTTTTAGCCGTCAATATCAAATCATCAAATCAAAATCAACGATGTTTGTTATTTAAAATCGGGATTTTGAAATCAAATCGTTATTTATAATCGCCAACTCAGCTGAAAAATCGTGATTCTTCAGGTCAAAATCACATATTTTAAAAATCAAAATACAAAATCAGGTCATTTCTTCAAAATCAAAATCCGAAAATCAAAATCCTTTAGATGACCAAAATCATGATTTTAAAATCCAATGATTTTGCCCAACCCTGCAAGGCGCATGGGTATAGCGACCAGCGTGGCTATAGCGATGAGAGTTTTGATCTTGCATTAGGATGAAATTAGACACTGCACTTCGCACTTGTCCCGTGATTTAGTTTTTCGACACACAGTTATCTCTTGTTTTGATCGTGATTTTCCTCCCTCCATCTTCAGACGGTTGCAAGAGTTGCAAAATGAGCCACACTCAGATAGTGGAACCGTTCCCTCTCCCGAACCCCCATCAATCCTTCCTTGCGGCTGTCCACCTGATTTGACTGATGCAGAGGGACATCCACTTCAAATCACGACTCAAATCAATCAGAGCCCTCAATCCAAACCTCCTCTTCCTACTTCCAAGTTTGAAAGCAGCGTTGATACCTTTCCTAAGCAATCCTCTCCTCATCCGATGTATCCGAATCTCAATCAAGATTCAAGTTACTTAATCCTTAATGGTTCCATATCTACTTTGGTTGATGAAATTGTTACGGAATCTTGCGGTAATGCAGAGTTCCAACGAACCCGCCCCAAGCCTCCGACCAGCATTGACCTTATGCAAGAGCGGTTTGAGCATGAATTCCGTGCTAACCCGCGTCAACCTTCCAGACCTTCCAAAATTCCTCAGTCACTCCTGGGTCCTCACCCAGTTCCTTACCGGCGTCGTCATCCTACTCGAAATTCTCGTAAAGAATCCCTCGAACTTCTACCGGAAGTTCCAGAAACAAACCAAAATAACTGATCAACTTTCCAAATTTAAAAAAGTGATTTCAGGGTTCCTATACAAATTCAAATTCTGTACCGATTCAGATCGAGGATTTGAACACATTTTGATTCAAATTGTACCCAACCCCTGCCTGAAATCTCTTTTATACAATAAAAGCTTTTGGTCCTAATTTTTTATATGATTTTCCTCTGCATGCCACGATGTTTTTTAGCTTTCAATCTGTTTTTGCATGTTTTTGGGGACTATTTTGACCGGTAGGGTAGTTTAATGCGATGATGACTCATTTTAGAGCTGAATTGCGTGAATAGTTTTATTCTAGATACTGAATTTATTAATATTTGATTTTTTGTGAATCCCGCATTGGCTTTAGGTTCACTTCGTTTGATGAAAAGGTTTCAGTATCAGCATGCTTACTAAGGTACATTATAATTTAAATTGAGTTTATTTGGTTCCAACAGCTTCAACCTCTTTCCAATTTGCTGTACATTGTAGATATTATGTTACACTAAATACTAATGTACTGTGATGGATTGAACGCTTAAGTAGTTGTCTGGTACTTGTTCCAACAAAGCTGCCATATTTTCATATTCTCTATTTTTCCTTCGAACACTTAAGCCTTCTGGATGCGGAGGACGATTCTGACAGTTCGTCTTTCACAGCCTATCCAACGGATTCTGATTACCTCCTTGGCCACAATTTTTCCCATTGATTTTAATAGCTAGGTAACTAGATTGTTGACTTTTACTGCCTACTTTGATTTTGGCTGCAAACCTTTTTGGTGTTTTGGGATTTTTGCTAATTTTTGGTTGTTTGCGGTTTTGTTGATGGATTTTTGTGTTTCTAACATTTTTGTCGTTTTGTGGTGAAGCCTCGCTTGCTTTTTGAATGCCAAATGAGCATGGGCAAAGGGGAACTTGACTAACCATCTCCCGAGCCACTACTTTTTTAATATTTTAAATCCCCCTATTAAGTTTATTTTTATTTTAGAGCATATATTGTATCTTGTAATTTCACACCTTATCAGACTCGAGAAACAAAGCTGAAAGTGCGTATTTCGTATTCTTGATCTTCTTCTATCCACCCTTCTTCTAGGTCCAGATTCTGCCTCCATTACTGTACTTGTTCTGGAATGTATCTAAATTTGTTTTTTATGTACTTGTCTTTCTTACAGACCTATGCATGTCCTCGGACAACTTGTTCGTTGTAAGTACTTTGCAATAATATTCCACCCATTCCCCCCATTTTCAGCTCAAAATTCTCCGTGTCAGTACTTTTCCTTCATCCCTGACCCCTGACCTTTTCCTACATGATGAAAGGTAGCTTGTGGAAACTTCTGGAAACTTGCATTTGCTCTGCTCAAGCTCAAGCTTCTGTCAACTTCGATCACCTTCCTAGCATTCTGCCTGAGATTGCATGTCAAGCCAAGCACGAACAACTCAGCTGATACCTTCTGCATATCGTATACAAATCCTGTTTCCGTATTGTTGATTGTTCGACTTCATACTTATTTTGGGCTCAAGAAACAAGAAATCCTCAGTTAAGTTTCAAATACGAATTGGGCACATGATTGCATCTACTGGTTCAGAGATGGCAGATGGCCCATTTCGAAAAACTAGGCCCCGAAACATATCCTAAACACGTGTTCAACGAATCCATTAAAGATAAATTTTAATATTTGATTCAATCACAGTTGCAAACTTTAAAACGTTAAAATTAGTTGGGCAAAACAACGTTTTTTTATCATTTTGCAATATTTTGCCCAACTTTTTCACGTAACCTAACCTATCCCAAACTAACCCTAACCTCATCTAGTGAAACCTAAGCTAACCTACACTGACTATGTTTTGGTTTTGTCCAACTGGTTTATGTCTAAGTGACCGATAACCCTATGGGCCTCAGAGGTGTTTTTGTTTTAAATTTCGAAGCTATTTTCTAATCTGACTAAAATTAACTGGCACATGCCTCATGTCTCGTCCTACTATAGTGCAATTCATCCCGCTTCCACTAATTCTGACCAACGAATCACGATCAAAATCTATCAAACTGCTACTAACAGTCGTCTTGGTCAAATAATTCGTCTAGTGTGCTCGTCAAAACTCAAAGAACTATAACCGTTTGAATTCAACGACTGACATGTGTTCTGTGTGGAAGTATAAATTTTTAAGACGGAAGTAAAAAAAAAAAAAACGCTTGAACGTGAGGAAATCATGAGAAGTGGCAAATAGCTTACGGGATCAAATGCCTAAATCTGCAATGTGCAGCTTATTCAAATTCAACAACGTTGGCGTTGGAGCGAAATTGAATTTTACTTGACTGATTTTTGACTTTTTTTTTCTCCTTTTTTCTCCGTTTTCATCCCCAACTCTAGACTTAGTGAAACTGCCCTACTATTACGAAATGTACGTAATGTATTTAGACGCCCAGTCGAAGTCGCCAATCTCGACCTGGAACTTTCTCGTAAGTCATTCCAACCTTCAGTCATCGTCTTCTGTTGTAATTCTAACAAATACAATACTTCTGAAGTGCAACTTTAAATTATATCGCATGTACATCCTCACCCTCACACTGAAGTAGAACATTGGAGACCAAAAATTATTCAACTTCTGCTCTTCCTAATTCTGTTTTTCCTAAGATATCCCAAAATTTTTGACTCTATTTCCTATTTTGAAGTACTGAACCAATCCCTTCTATCCCTAACGCTCACCGCATATCAGTAAACAAGTTGTTTGCTTTAACCAGATGGATATGCGTTTTCACAAGAAGAACATGGCGTCATCCCTCAGGCTGAGTTGATACGAGCCTACGACACAACTATACCCAAGCCAGAGGGAATGTAACGAGTTGATTGGATTGGGTGCTTTGGGAATCTGGATGTTGCTGTTGTTTCAGGTTGGAATTCTTCCGGTCGGAATCCACTGGGGACTGGATAGTACGTTCGTACATCTTCAAGTGGTTTTGATTTGTAGCTGGAATGTTTCAGTTTCGATTTTGGATGTCACGAACGATGAGAAGGTATATCGTGAATCCGCGTGGTGCTCTCGTGATCTGCATTTTTTGTCTAATCCCGTGATGCTACTAATGTAGGCTCGAACTTATGCTATGTCAGGTCAATCGCCACTACTGGTCACTGCCGCATGCATACACCGACTCGATCTCAATTTGTAATGTAATCTATACATACTTGTAACTTAAACCAATTTAATGTAACTCCTAAGTTCTAGACATACTGTTTGAAATCAATTATTCTTGTAATACCAGGGTTGGTAATTGTTTCTTGTCACCAGTTTTATAGTCACTTAACTCTTAATTTTAAAGCTTTAGACAGAGAGTTTCAATTAGAATGCGAATTTTTCTAATTCCGCGGTACAGTAAAAATAGGTGCGTGGCGTGGTAAACGATTTTGCTAAAAAAATTCAAATTTTATGGTCTAAAATTTGTACAGTGCCATCTGAGTGCCGCTCTGTGCACGTTATTTTTATTTAGCCACGTGACTTGCCTGTTTTTGCTTTACCACGAAATTCGAAAAATTCGCATTATAATTGAAACTCTCTGTTATTTAATTTACATAATTGCTGGATAAGCAACTGAAATGTATCACCAGTTGGTAAATGAGGCCCTTTAGTCCGGATCTTCAGAAATCCTATTGAAATTGAAAAGCAGTGAACGTTTAAGGTGGCTGGTCCATTCGTAGTACATACATTCATTTTAGTTGATTTAATAATTCCTAAAACTTGACTCCTCAGCTGTCCAGTCCAATTGAAGAATGCCTTTTCTGGGGAATCAAAACTAACATTTTGGAACACTGTGTTCCCCGACATTTTCACAGGCCTTTGCTACCTCTGTCCGTCTCTTGGATGCATCTCTGAATGTATTCAAGTATGTAGTTCACTCCCGAGTTCTTTTTAGTAAATATTAACGGACTAGTTTTCTGAACCGCCAATCTCGCTCGTACAAATGCTGAGTACAGTGCTAACAATACAAGACATCTATTTTATACTAACTTGGATTGGAAGATTTTTATACCCCACTATTGCACTATGTATAACTGAGAAATATCTGGTGAAAGGATACTCTGGATACGTGAGCTGAACATTATTGTGTAAATACTGGGTTAAGTACAGCATACTGTGTTTTAATATTAGTACCTATGTATTACTTGTGTTCATTTTAGTGCGTTCTAAGCTGGATATTTGTAATATTTATTGTAGCAGCATATTTAGTGAAGTGAACGACGATGAATCTTGGATTTGAAAGTAGAAGGTCAAAAATTCCTTGTCGGGTATACAATTCATTTCATTCCAATATTTAACCCCATTTGTATGTTACGTGTGTACTGCTATTCCAGTTATGTGGATTGTAAATACTCATTCTTAATATGATTTAATAATAAAATGCCCTCTTTAATTATCCACGTTGAGGTTGAGCCAATTCTATTCTGTGTTACGCTTTGTTGTTTGATATGGTAGATAGGTGATATGCATCTAGTAAATGTCAACGCCAACTACAGATGTGATTTTGACTCCATACGCGTAAGACAAATATGATTACGGCTAAATCCTCATGCTAAGAACTTGAGAACAGGACAAGCCACATTTCGTTACTTGCAGAGTGAAGCTCACTCTGTTTTTATATTTGGTTAGCTGCCTTCTTTTAACTTCGCAACATTTTTCAACGTGTTTAGACGTTGCTTCACGTGCACTTTTATGTGACAGGTCTTGCATAAAGTATTTAGCACGCAGCTACTCTCTCTAGGTTTTTCGAGTAGCCAAACACATTATGCAAGACCTGTCACATTAATGTGCACGTAAAGCAAGGTCTAAACACGTTGAAAAATGTTGCGAAGTTAAAAGAAGGAAGCTTAGCCAAATATAAACACACGGTGAGCTTCACTCTGCAAGGAACGAAATGCGGCTTGTCCTGTTCTCGAGTTTTGAGCATGCGAATTTAGCCGTAATCGTATTACGCGTACATGGAGTCAAAATCACAACTGCCTATGAATGTGAAATCCAAAGCTGTAGGAAATTCGTTCAATATATAAATATATTTACTGGAAAATGGTTTTTGTAGTTACTCATACAACATACAAATGTGAACAAAAAATGTTAGAAAAGTGGAAAAGCTCATACATAAAGTTGAACCCTCTGTTCATAATTTGCTGCATCACCTGATCACGAATCAGAGGTAGTCCATGAAAAGTCGGTGTCGTAATGTTCAACAGTAGCTTCGTTTTCTTCAGCTGAAGGAATCTTATCACTGTCGTCAGAAAAATCCTCGTTCTGAAAATAACGTTTTGACACGCTTTAATTAAGATTTTAAGGAATCTCCTTGGTAGCTACCAAGATGTGCTCCGACAAATCAGCCCGACCAAGCCACCAAGCTACTCAATTTATGTATGACTTACGAGGCGAGACATTATAGAATGAATCGTCCACTGACATCGGTCGCAATCCAAATGGTCGCAGTTCCCGTCACAAGCGTAACAAGGTCGCTCGCAGTAGTGGCTACATTTCATCTTGTTTCCACATATTTTGTCGCAAGTAGGCAAATTACTAGGAACTTCGTAGCTGCACTTGTCTACAATCTGAAAACAATTGTACTGAAATATTACATCTGGCACTGGCAGGCCGAGCTCAATGATGTACGCACAACACCATACATTTAATGCGTTGCGTGCAAGGATATTGCCATTGGCGCTATGCAACTACTACAACTAACAAACGAAGCATGATTAGATCTATTTTCATTTTTGGCCCAACCGTAGAGCGTAGCGCATTGAATTTAAATATTACGATTCCTTTTCAAAGTCGGCAGAACGTACCTTGTGTCCACATTCACGTTCGTACATTCTAACGAATGGACAATTTCCGGCTCCGCACGAGTCCGCATGGTTGGTGGGCTTCATGCACTTATGATGAGTGCCACAAGTCAGTTGCTTATTACAGACCGTGCTAGCGACGACAACACGGACTTCCTCCTCTGACGTCTCTGACGCCTCCGATGACATGATTTCTTCCATCGAGCAACTACTATCCATATAACCCGAGATCGAAGAAGACTGTGACATCTTGGTAGTATCGATCGAGATGTTGACTGACCGGCCGTTGAACCTTTTCTGCTTCTCAGAAGTCTTGTTTACTATTCCCAGCTTGCCTTTAACTGTTAGCCGAATTCGAAGAACGGATAACAGACAACAGATCTATGATCTACCATCTACCACGATGTACCATGCTCTGCCAGGCTCAGGCCAGGCACGGAAACACAAGCTTGATTTGAAATGAAGCAACTTTTGGTGTTTCTTTGTAGCGTTGGCCTCACTGCGAGATGGAGTTGATGCATTCAATCTGTTGCTCTGACATGGGTATTATTGGGTGGGTATGCAATGCAATACAGCTACAGCTACAGCTACAGCAGCAGCATCACCTAATGCAAATGCATGGCTCAGGTTCAGGTCTCACAGGTTCGTTCGTCATCGTCATCTCATCATGAGTTATGTTGTTATGAATTACGTTACGAGCGAATACTCCGATCTACGATTCGGTATCAGTTTGACCTATGATACCTTGTTATGACCTGTTGGTAATTTGAACAATAGTGGTCAAACTTAAGTTCAATTCCCGAAGGTTACTTTAGGTTACAAATTTCTGGGTTAACTGGACTTGATTATTTATAGCAACATGTATTTAAAGTCAATTAGTGCAACATAAGTTGAACATGTATGAAGTTATATTAAG
>JAQFXZ010000681.1:0-16638 GCA_034694025.1 Ceratophysella scotica | reverse complement strand
AATTAAGGACCCAGTCATATTTTGAATTTGGCAACATACTGGTACAACAGGAGACTCTGCTTGACGAAGCCAATTTATAATTAGAATCCAAAAACAGATTAGTGTTTTTTGACGATCCTTTTAAAAAATTGTCAATTCAATGAATCTGGTGTAAATATGGTTTAAATTAATTATAATTAAAATAGTACATCAATGGAAATTTCTGTTTTCAAATTAGCAGCTTCCTTTAATGCTATGAGAACTCATTGACTTCATCCAGTGGGTAGAACTTTCCATATGCCCTTAAATGCAATTTAATGGCGCCAAATTTAAAATAGGAACAGATCCTTAACGATTAACGATTAATTAATAATATGCCAGCATGGTCTTTCGTCAAACGCTACTCACACATTGTCTTCTTATCTCTTCGGAAGTTTGCACAGTGTACTGTGTATGTGTACTTGTGTATCGTTTTATCGGAACATAAAGTAACGGATCACATGTCACATGTACACTTTTCCCCTTCTCGTATCCGATCCGAACCGGGTATAATCTGAACTCAGAAAAGAACGGGAACCGCAAAAGTCTAGATTACCAAAAGGGAATTTTGCTGAATGGCGTGGCTCTAGCATGGTAGCAGCCGTAGTAGCTGTAGTTTTTGTAGTAGTAGCACCTAGCACCCTGTCTGGTTCTTATGTCTCCCAACCTTCGAGTAAAATGCCATAGTAGTTGTCTAGCTTGCGGTGGAGTAAGATCTCCCCGGTTTCACTCCACGAAGGAAACAAGCATAAAGCTAGGCGTCTGTTTGCTGTTCTTAGCTTAGATTTGTGGATCAAACGGTGTTAACTCTTAATTACTTATTTTAGCCAGAACAATAATTCGGCGAAAATCCTGGAAGAATTACATCATTAATAAACTGTAAAAAAAAAAATTATGCCACAAATAATGATGCCCACGAAGTGAGGTAATTGCCCGCATTGAAGACCCCGGATTTAATTGGATTCGAGGACTGAACACATTGAACCCGGCTGGTTTCGGAAAAACACGTTACTCCGTATGTTCCTCTTCTATTCTTTTGCTTCTTTGTATACACCACGAGCCTTTTAGACACGACGCACTCTGCCACACCGGAACCGGGTAGCATAATAACACACCGGGTAGAATTATAAATAGGCACTCAGTCGCTATCTCTACCCACGTGTCTCGCGTCGACTGCATCGCATATGCATAGTATTAGACAGAAAATGTCAACATAAGCCTACAATATTGTTACGATAGATGACAGGACCCATACACAGGTAATGTAGTTTTTATTAGAAGCAATATATGCACGTCGACCTGTCATGTGTCATATATGTCCTGTGCCATAATCCGCTGTGAAAGTAAGATTCTATTTGACTTTTGGTCTGGCTTTCCTTTTTTAAAGACTCGGGTCGGTGCTTTCTCGTGTCCGAGTGAAACTTGAAATGAATACGAATGGAATAAAGAATATAGCGAAAGGAATACTAATCTTGTAGGTATTATTAAATATATAGCAAAGTGGCCTTTTTCCGACATGTGATATGTCTACGAAGATGAAGTTCACGATATTATCCACATAAGCAAAAGACTCGTGCCAATGCATGCGTCCGTGTTCGGTGTGCGGGCTACAAGTAGGAACAATAGCACAAAAAACTTTATGGTAATTGTTGAATTGAACAATTAAATACAAGTAGCGAATACTGTGAATGTGAAACAATGGGAAAGTACTTGGAAGGTGAGGGGCAAGATCCTGAAAATTAAATTTTTGGTACTTAAGCTAAGTAAAAAGCAATAATTTAGTGTGCGTAATGAAACTTTCCGCTATTTAAAGCGCACCGGCCGGTCTTCTATTTACTATGTGGCTTTTTACGCTTTTGCTACATTTTAATTGGAATTTCTAAGGTCCGAGGAGAACGGGCGTCTTAAAAAGTCGTTCAAAAATCTTTATCACGCTATTCATGCAACTGTGCATCTTCTTAGTTGCCCTCTTGCATTGTTGTAACTGAGACCGTAAAGCCCAGGCGATTATGCAGATAAAGTATAGTATGCAAGCCCCGCATGGCCAAAATCTATTGTTACAGGCGGAATTGCGCAGTAAAAGTGACCCCTTCAGAGCTTCAAACCTATACATTCAGATTCAGATGAAGGTGAAGGTGAAATTGAAGGTTAAGGTGAAGGTGTGCTCAGGTAAATACATAATAGGATGTATCGTAAGTACTCATAAAGAAAGGGTCATAATTTTGAACAATAGTCCAGTCCATCCTAAGTCTAGAAGATTCTCGCCTGGCAATCTTGCGATAAAACGAGAATATACTACACTGTATTTTGACGGTCGCTCCCAATCCCAAGTAGTAGTGGCATGGTCAAGGCTTTTCTCTATTGAAAAACACAACACATAATTAAGTGGTGTGCTTAGCTTATTGCTTTTCTTTTGGATGATATCTGTATCTGTTTGTGCATAACCATAAGCAGGAAAGATGCTTTCTTGTACATGCACAATTGATCTTATCTCTCCAGACCCAGACAGACCCGAACCCGACGTCAGCCGCAGACTCTATTTACCGAATTCAGCGGTGTGAAAAGCCTCAATGTTTCATGAAATAATTATATTACGAGTTTACATAAAATAATCAAAGTCACAAGAACGGAACGAGCAATTTCCGACGCCAACGCCTACAAGACTCTAGCATATAGCATTAGCTTTCCCTATAATTTTAAACAGGTTTTTAAATTATAATACAAAACTTATATCTGGTCGTGATTGAGCTGATTTAGATTAGTGATTATAATTACCTATAATCATTCCTGGAATATCGTACCCAGGCCTTGACTACGTGTGAACCCATAATTACTGCATAATCGCAGGGCATCGTAACTTTGACAGTGGTTGAAGACCAACAAATATCAACAATAAATAGAAACGTCTAGTGTTCAAATAATAAAACTCGATTTTTAAATACTGAATACATGGAGAAATAACTACGAACACAGTCATGCAGAACGAAGAAAGCCATAAATCACTAGACATCTTTCATTCATTTTAATTCGAGACGAAGCAGATTATTAGCTCCTTTAACCAATGTAAAATTAGCATTGAGATGAAGAAACCGATGTAAAGCAGATGTAATTCATCTCTCGAATTTTGACCTGCTCTTCAACTTGAGTTTTAAGATCATCTCTTTCTTTAGCAAAAACTATTATTTATTCAGGCATTCGTGTTTGTTTTTTGCTCTTGACTTCAGTCATAAGCTAAAGCTGACAACTCAATGAATTAAATCATTTTACAGACGGATTTAATTACAATTGAAATTGAGCATCAAGTGGAGCATCATTTATGTACATTTCCAAATCCAATGCACAGATGCTCTGAGAAGGATATTATGTCATCTGCGTATTTCCAAGACATTATAAGCGTGGAATGAGGGCAAAGGTCCCGAAAGTGATGACATGAACTCATACTATCGAATATCCTAATCTTAGTGTACTGTGGTTTTTGGTTTAAGATTGGGATGAACATCGGAAGACATGTATCCTTCAAGTTATGCCCCAATGCTCATCTTGAGTAAATCATGCTGACATTAGGGTCGATTGTCGATTATTTTATTTGTAGTAAAATATGTATAGTTAGATACATTCCAGACGTCAGATCAGAACTGGGGTGATATTCTCAATTCACAACTAGCAACAACGCCGTGTGAGGGTGAGGACGTAGATCACACAATTAGGAGATGGGCAAATGCATGTATTTAAAGATGTACAGAGCGGATCAAAATGAACTAACCGGTATTCGGAATTCCATTCTATGGTAGAAGGAAGCCAAGTGGTCAAAATTTTGCTGCACTTTAGATTCCAAAAGGCCAGAAGCCAGAATCAGTTTTGAAACCTGGTTGCATGTTGCATAACGTGTCGATAAGGAGACTCTTTGTCTCCTTATCGACGAATCAGCTGTTTAAAATCATATTGACGACGCGTATCAGATTTTAGAGAAATGTGTTTTACATTCTAAAGATGAACTGTTTCTCTCCTCCTAAGAACTACGAACGCCTTACCGCGTTATGAATTGTGGTTACTATTTTAGCGCGATTGTTCGCTTGAATTATCGCAATTTCAAACTTAATTTTTGCCCCACTATGATGCTGCTACTACATTTCGTACGCGGGAAACTGTGAATTTTTGTTACTTTAAATCTGAAACCTCCATGAATCCATCACCAGCATGCACTGCGACTCTACGCCGTACGCTAAGAATTTTGGCTGCTAACTGTCAGTTTCTGCCTGCTCTGTGACTTATCCTGGTAAAAATGCCCTAGAAAACCTTATTTTAGCACTTAAAGACTTCTAAAAATTTCCTTCAAGGCTACGCATAAATGTCAAGGAGGTAATTCGGTCTCCCAATCTTAACTGCAAAGTTTATAGCGGCATCCGATATTTTGCAGGCGAGATGGTCCCCCCCCCCCCCAGGAGTCCACCTCACTGTGCGAAACCTCATTATGCGAAACTGAAGAAATCCTCATTCCGCGAAAAAGATTCCTCATTATCCGAAACTTGAAAGAGGTTCTGAACTCCTGCATGTCGTAGACAGTATTCGATGTCATTGTGTGAGGGTCAAATTAAGCATTCCACAGTCAAATTCGTCTTGCTTATCTTTGTTTTTAGAAGTAGTAGATAAACTCTAGATTCTAGATTACAATAGTAATAAATAGTGCATGCAATGTATATGAAATTCAACATAGGTGCAAGTAAAATGCGTCCCTTGACATAGCGTCTCTTCTGCAATAATAGTCCAGTCTCGATCAGGAACTTTTTCTAGCAGCAAATTAGTTAATGGCCATCATGGCCAATTTTGATTTTTATTAAATCTACTCATGGTGGGATAATCTTGTGTGTGAACAGATTTATGTTCAAAAAATCAACAACCTACCGTGGTGGGAGTGAATATTATTATTGTGTTGCCAAATGCAAATCTTCAGTCCAGGTAAAATTCGACCAAGTGCAAATAGAAACGCTGCAGGAAAATCACGATCATTCGATACCAACAGAAGCGATCGACAAGCTGAAAACCCGTTTCATTCGAAGCTGAACAGAATTGTTGGAAAGTCACATGTTAATATATTTGCTATCGTAAAAACCCTGCAGTGAATTCAAGATGATTCAAAAACGGAGATTCAAAGACTCAATGACGGAGGAAAAGCAAATCTTCCCAAGTTAAAGTACAGAAAACAGAAAGAAGAAATTCACAGCTTAAAGAAGATGCTGAACACAAAACACAAGTTCCTTATTCGAATACATAATGGATGTTTCCACTATTTCCCATTTAGAATAGAATACTACAATTTGTTTACATAGTATTGTGACATTTTCATTTCATTGGCAATCTTTAGCATGAAATTTTGTAGATTTCACTAGATTTTTCGTTTCATTTCCAATCTTTAACATGTAGTTTTGTAGATTTGATTATACTTTTGATTGATTTTATTAAATATAATAAGGCAAGCGGAATCAAATTTGTTTAATTTGATCCTCACTCAATCACATCGAATACTGTCTACGACTACGACATACAGGAGTTCAGAACCTTTTCGAAGTTTCGCATAATGAGAAATCTGTTTCGCGGAATGAGAATTTCTTCAGTTTCGCATAATGAGGTTTCGCACGTTGAGGAGACACCGCCCCCAGTGCAATGCAGTGGTTTGGCTAGTGACAACATCGTAGTACTAATGATAAAAGATGCAATCAGCTTTGCTCTATATTCTACTACATGGTTCCACATGCAAAAATTTGCGGTGGGCTTTAGACGTTTGTGAATTTTATTTCACTCACACACTATTGTCCAATACTATTTTCATTACAACGATATCCTCACTTGAAGGTTGTTCTGATATCTCATACACGTACGCCTTAAACTTTGCGTTTCTATCGGCCTTTGAGGTTTCGGTTTCCGGTCTGGTCTACTGGTATGTGAAGGTAGTCTAACTATAGGGTTTTCCTGGATGTTTCAGTTTCAATGAATAAAATAAATTAATACTTTGGTTGGTTTGCCATTTAGGCATTCCTTGTCGGTTACATTTCTTCCCCATATGCTCGACCAACTCCCTCGCAAATCTGGCCATACCATGCCAATGCCAATACGAATGCCTGCCAAGCACATGACTTGAATAGCTTTGTCAGTAACGTAAAGACTAAAGACATATCGGTATCATGAGTCTATTATGGCGGTGTACTCTTTGATCCGTTCTTAGACAATTGAATAACGGGAAGGCAAGACGTAAAGTAAGACTGACATGACAGACTTTTGGTTTCAATTGGCGATTGACGCTATATCAATTTTCGTACATTGAACTTTAGCTATTCGTTTTAGACGAGTCGTTATCTTGTCTGTTTACCAATTACGTTGTTACGTTAAGTTCAACTCGTACATCACGTTATTCATATATTCATGTCCTGTGTTGAAATTTCATGTCAGTATCGGAAGTGCATAATGCATGCATAGCCAGATTTCTCGAATGTGAGCTTGACGTTCCGAATTATAAAAAAAACAAGCTAAGTTTTTTAAAGAAAAGGTTAAATTCGAGATTTTAAGCCTATACTTGTTAATAATAAAATGCATTAGTTTGAAGAAATATAAATTCAACGTATGATTTAAACATATATTATAAACGAGGGCTGTCAAAAATGTTTTATGTTTAAAATTTGGGACAACTGTAGAATATTTGAACAAATGACACAATTGTTTTGTTTAAAGATTGCCAATGAGCATTTTACGCTTGTTTCTTGTATTGGTCGACTAATGCTCAACATGTCAACCTCAAATCAGAATTTTTAAGTGATAGTGATAGTGATTAGTTCAAGATGAGTTCTTCAAATCGTTGGGGATTCTCTAGATTTAAACATTAACCCATATTGCACTGAAATTGCAATTAAATAGGTTTTATTATACTCAAATTGCAGGTAGATACCAGGCCAACCAGCCCAGCTGGTGCTAAACGTAAAAATGAAGCAACGGAAAAATTATACGGTGAACGCAGATGACGCCGAGGATGCTGCAGTTATAATCAAGGATGGATCGGACGAGAAGAAAATGAATGGAAGTGAAACTGGCAAATTCATTGAATCGATGGAGGTTGAAACGGTGGAACTGAAGCGGAGTGTGACGCTCGTCAACGGAGTAGCCATCATCGTTGGGAGTATCATTGGATCTGGAATCTTTCTAACGCCCACGGTAAATTCGAAATTCAGTTCAAATTCGGGCAGATTTCATTGATCGCTGAGGATTCGGCGTGGCTTAATCCCGTGCAAAGAATCGCGTTTTCGGTTGAAATAAAAATTACACGTATCTAACATTTGTAATTTAGATTTAATTGATGTTTTGGAAAAGAAACGATTAATCAACGTTCAACTTTTTATCACTAAACGAACTCTACTACAAAAGTATTATTCCATCACAAATTGATCTCAATTCTTAATCCCATAAAAAAACGCCAGTCTGTTTCCGTCTCTCTTGCTGAAGTGGCATTTTGACAGAGATAAGAGCAAGAGCTTGGTGTGCATTCAGATTAGGTTGCGTTACATAGGTCTGGATCTGTCTGGCTTCGTAATCGGGAAGGAGACGAGCTCAGCTCAATATAGAACTGTCAATGTTTCGGATCAGCATTTTTCCAGGCGTGGGAACGTAACGGCCTGCTTGAGAAAGTAAACATGGCTTATGCGGCGTTTTTTGTATTATAATGGATTACACGGGTTATGGTTTCTGTTCACTAATAAAAAAATTTTGCCAGAGTGATTAGGCCAGGAAATGTATGGATTCAATTGCATTTGTCGTATGTCGCTCTTTGGGATGGTCACTATTCTGTAATTTCACTAATTTGCATTAGTCTGAGTCTAAGAGTCGCTCTTTATGTATTGATTCACATTGATGCTAAAATGTCAGGGTCAATGCATTAATTCGTGGCGCTGTTTGAAAAGCTGTAAAACAGATAAAATGAATGAATTAGGTTGAAAAGTTCAACACAGGTGAAGTAGTGCGTTGCATTTCGGCAAAAATTTTGTGGAGAATATCTGCATAGATAATTTTCATTATAATTATAGTCAAAAAGCGTTTTTTCATGCATATTTTATTGAAATTTTGAAATCTCTGTTTCTGGACATTTTACGACGAATATTTCCACACTTGAAAAAGATAAGGAAGGTCATGTTTCTGACAAAAACTTCAAATGAGTTTACCCAGCAATTTTAATTTATTTTGAAAATTGTCCAAAGCGATTTTTTTTCCTGTCATTTTTTGAAAATCCTATAAACCAAAAATAGCTTGACTGAAATTTATGAAAATTTAAGCATATTCTAAGAATTGTATCTGTCTTCACGGAAGCGCATCAAAGACTACTCTAATGGAGAAGAAAAATGAGATATACATTTTTTAATAGAAAAAACAAAAACAAAATCGAAAAAATCGAAAAAATTTATGACTAAAACCTTAATAAAAGCTACTTAAATTAAAGCTATTTGGATACTTTTACTCATTTTTTGCTGCAATTTAAGTATCTCAGTTATTATTTTAGCTGCCTTTAGAATGTCTCAGCCCAATTCATTCATTTTTGTCGGTTTTACAGCTTTTCAACCAGCGCAACGAATTAACGGAATGACCCTCGTGTAAATTTGATGATCCTAATTGTCTAATCTCAATTTTCTTATTTATTCTCAATTTTTTTTTACTTCAGCTCGTGTACGAAACAGCCCAGTCGACATGGGGTGCAATAGCTGTTTGGGCTCTGTCTGGCGTCTTCTCCCTCATTGGAGCCATTTGCTTTGCTGAACTTGGGACTTGTATTACGAGATCTGGTGGAGACTATGCATATATTCTGGGTAAGGAGTGATGAGCTGAGCGTCTATTGTTGCGGAAGGAATTCTTCATTAAAGTACATTCTGGCCAGACCAGATGCTGGACTGAATTCCGAATTTCATGTCACTTTCCCAAATAACGAGAAAGCCTTGAGAGCACGTTCTCCTTTTCCAATTCCCCGAATTCCACAGAGTTTTTCTCTGAATGATGTGTTTGGGAGAGATGATTGCTTCACGGCTCATGAGATCTAATGGCGTATTTATTTTTTGGTGGATCTTCTTCACACAACAACAGAGGCATTCGGACCATTCCCCGCCTTTCTCACACTCTGGGTTACAATACTTGTCATTCGACCCTGTACTGCGGCTGTTGTGGCTCTCACGTTTGCTCAGTATGCAGCCAAACCCTTCTTTGCGGATGTGGAAGTTCCTGACTATGCACCTCAACTCCTAGCAGCAGTTTGTCTCTGTGAGTCTTCAATATTTGGATCACATATTTTCACGTATTTGGTTGTATTAGCGAAATTTTATGGAATTTTTGGCAGAAAATGTGATGCTCGATGCTCTATTGTACGATTTTATTAAAAATATTTGGGTCATGGTCAACATGGAATCATGATTCGGCCACTTTGGCAAAAGCCAGTTGCCCAAGGCCAAAACGTACTCAAGTTAGGTTAGATTAAGTTATCTAAGGTTGGTTTTGGTTATGTTGGGTTAAACGGAACATCTAGCAAAAAACAATTGCTTTTGCATAAATAAATCGTTGTTTTGTCTAACTGGATTTTGTCCAACTGGATTTTGCCCAACTGGTTTTTGCTTAACTGTCCCTCAAGCGATCTGCCCATTTGCGGGGACTAGGCAAAATCATTGGCCAAAATCACCAAAAATTCGCCTTAAAAATCACAAAATCAAAATCAAGTCAATTTTGCCGTCAAAATCAAATCATCAAATCAAAATCAACGATGTTTTTTATTTAAAATTGTTTAAAATCACCAATTCAGCTGAGAATCATGATTTTTTAGTTCAAAATCACACATTTTAAAAATCAAAAAAAATCAGGTCGTTTATTCAAAATCTAAATCCGAAAAATCAAAATCCTTTAGATGGCCAAAATAATAATTTTAAAATCATTGATTTTCAAAATCAAGTAATTTTGCCCAACCCTGCCCGTTTGAAGTATTGGCCAATAAAATAAAGTGAAAAATGTATTTAAAAAACAACAACAAAAGCTTTGCACAATATGGCAAAAATATTTGATTTTTATCGGAGCACGCTCCGAACTGAGCTTGTACTGCCAGAATTCATTTTCATTGTTTTACTGATTTGAATTCCAGGCTTACTGACGGCCATCAATATTACGAGCGTTAGACTAGCCATGAAAATTCAGGATCTCTTCACGGCTGGAAAGCTCATTGCACTCGTCATTATCATCATCACTGGATTCGTATATTTGTTCCTTGGATTGGCAGGTAAACGAAACGCTCTTTGTTAATGCGCTAATTCAAAAGAAAACGTGTTGCTGACAGGCATATCTTGAAAATCTGATAGGAACGGAAGGACCTGCGGAAAATCTGGCCAAAAATGCATTTGTTGAACCGTTTGAATTCAATGGTAAGACAGAGACTTCAACTTTTATAATGATTTCGACGATCTTGCTGCTAATAAGCAACTTATGGTTTGTTTGGACAGGAAAAAGTTTTGACTATTTCAAACTTTCCCTATCATTCTACAATGGACTTTTCGCCTACGCTGGCTGGAACTACTTGAACTTTGTTACGCAGGAACTTCAGGATCCCTACAAGTAAGTTCGGGAATATATGAATTTTTTTACTTCGAGCACAAGCTAAAACTTTAGAAATCGTACAGACGAACAGACAGACACTCGTTATATTCCGTAATTGATTGACACTGCAGTACGTACTCCATGCGCATACTATAGACGCAGAAAAACTTCTCAAACGAAGCTGAATGCTATGACGCTAGGAAGACAAAAGTTTTATGATTCCTCCGACTCCCGGGGAACAATTACTGGAACGAGCGTCATTAAGCCCGTTTCATTTTATTTAATTGAGGGGACGGAAAGTTTAAGGAGCTATTTCGATCCAAAGCTCAAGAGCTTCAGCTCAAGACAGATCCCAATCTCAACTTTTAGTACAGCCGTACGGCAATCAAGCACGTTCGGCCTCAGAAGCTTACGCTCATGCTCACCCTCGCACTACTATTGCTGTCAACAGGAACAGGAACCCATTACTTAGAGAAAGGAGAGCAACAAGTAGGCGGTGAAAGCGAAAGCTTTGGAACTTGGAGCGAACAGGAGATACAAAGTGAAAGCTGTATAAATAAAAATGCTGTCTACTGCTGGGTTTTAAAACCCAACTTCCGAATTTCGACAGCCACCATAAGTACCATATATGTTTACTATGACTATTTACTTAATTTAGGTTAAATTTTTAACACGTGTGTCGGAGAAAATTAAATCAGAGATGATTGCGCTGCAGTGTGCTCTTAAGGTTTAAAAAGTGCACGCAAATTTTATGTAGCTCGATTGCATTTTTTGTGGCGATAGACAAAGTGGTGCTGCTTCAAGGCTTCAAGTACGTATATATCTAAGTTTAACGACTGTTTTACGTGTGTCAGACAAAAAGTGCGAAATGGCGCGACAGCGAAAATACGCGACGGCAAAACGCACGACATACAGTTGTTGTGATGTTGACTCCATGCACGCGTAACACAAACTTGATTACAGCTAAATTCTCATGCTAAAAACTCGTGAACAGGACATGCCGAATTTAGTTCCTTGCAGAGCGAGGTTCATCGTGTGTGTATATTTGGCTAGTTGCCTTCTTTTTCACTTCGCAACATTTTTAACGCTTTTAGACGTTGCCTTACGTGCACTTTTATGTGACAGGTCTTGCGTAATGTGTCTGGCACGGAGCTACTCTCTCTCTCTCGTAAACACATCACACATCACGAACAACCTGTCATATAAAAGAGCACGTAATGCAACGCTTAAACACGTTAAAAATTTTGCGAAGTGAAAAAGAAGATGACGAGCCAAATTTAAACACACGGTGAGCCTGGCTCTGCAAGGAACTAAATGCGGCATGTCCTGTTCCCGAGTTTTTAGCATGAGGATTTAGCCGTAATCAAGTTTGTGTTAGGCGTGCATGGAGTCAAAATCACATCTGTAAATTAGATTGGGCTAGGTTTTATTAAGTTATGCCGCGTTGTTTGATTTCGCGCGTTTTAGCTGAAGGCAGTTTTATCGTACAATGTGCAATGTTTAATTTACCAATTCAGATTTTCGGCAGGTAGAAATTAGCGTTTATCAGTACTTACATAATTTGTAATTTGGTTAGATTTGAAACAACGAATTAAGAAATATTAAACACACCAAAAGTAAATTTTAAAATATTAAATATTAAACCGAATCGTCCGAATTTTTTTGTCCAATTGTCGCAGAACTGTTATTCGATTAACGGTGCTCAGTTCGGCGGCGTGACGGCACCGACGCTTCACCAAATGATTCGGGAATTCATATTATCACTATAAGTACACGTCATTAGCAAACGACTTTGTCCGTCAAACACGACAAAGACGCAGAACTAGGTGAACAAAACACAGACAGCCGTTGATCTTGATCCGTTGAATGTAGAACATCAACCCTCTCCAAATTCAATTATGTATAAAGGCAGGCTTGTTCCAAGCCATTATACTTGAGATTGAACCAATTTCCTCAATGCCAGTTGCACTCTGAAACACTTGAATCACTTGGGCTTTCTCTTCACCGAAGCTTCGAATTGCGATCTGTACTTCCGTAGGTACTCCTTTTGTAAGTTCAGAATTGGAGATGTAGTGTAACTGGAATACATCTTGAAAGCCTTTAGCCGAGGAACAGACGGTATTGAAGCCTTCGGCTGTCTTGTCTTGTCAGCCGGAGCTAGGTTATTTTTCGCTGGAAGATAGGAGGTGGAATAATTCACCTATAAATCCACCCAGACTCCGTCCATTACATTCCCACTGGATCTTTCGGATCAATATTAGAAAACTCGTCTGAACTGGATGGAAAGGGGTTTTGCTTTGTAATTGAAATGGAACTGAAGTGCTAAAGGAAAAGTACTTGACTCGAGAAAAGAGAAAGTGGTGAAATGTGCGTGGGTTCGCGTGCTGACTTGAGTAAGCGAAGCTGCCGATCTGATGTGCAAAATATGGAAATTTAAACATATGGAACACGCTCCAATATTAAATGCAAATTGGCTTTGGGATTCGCAAGGCTTTTGGGGTATTTTTGAAACCGCATTGTTTGTAATGCCTTCTTGAAGGTGAAAGCTGACCTAAAATTGAATTCAATTCACAGCAAGGCAGACAAAGTGATTGTTTTTGTGTTTCTGATTACCTAATCGAAAATCGAATTCAATTACACGTGTATTTGCGGATTTTTGCCAATCTTCGAGTAATACAATTTAAATGCAATTTTTTTGCAGGAATTTACCAAGAGCTATCTGGATTGGACTTCCGCTGGTTACAATTATCTATGTCCTGGCGAACATTTCCTATTTCATTGTTTTGTCACCCACGGAAATGTTTGAGTTCCGAAATGCTGTTGCAGTTGTGAGTTTCCAATTTGAAAAATGTTAGTTTAGTTAGTAGAAAAAGGAACATTATTACATTATTTTAAAATATTGTTTTATTGTGAAATAGGCATTTGGTAGTAAAACTTTTGGACCGGTTCAGTGGGTCATTCCAATTTTTGTTGCCCTCTCAACTTTTGGAGGCGTTAATGGAACTCTGTTCAGTTCCGCTCGACTTTTCTTTGCTGGAGCTGAAGATGGCCAACTTCCAAAAATCCTTGCGTACATTCATGTCCGGAACTTCACTCCTGTACCAGCACTCATTTTCCAGGTATATAATTTTAAGAGTTGGCAACAATTATTTGGCTCATTGGCTCGCCGTAGTGCTGTCAAAATGCACGCAAAAACTTATGTTTTCTTCTATGAAATTCTCGGTTTAGATAAACCAGGGCCTCATACTATGTTGCCTCCAGCTCCAGCGTTGCCTTCCATTGTTCTGAGCCTCCAGGCAGGGCTGGACAACAAAAACATTTTATTTGGAAAGTCAATGATTTTAAAATCATGATTTTGGTCATCTAAAGGATTTTGATTTTCGGATTTTCATTTTAAAGATTGTGTCTGATTGTGTACTTTGATTTTGTAGAAGTATCAATTTTGATCTAGAAAATCACGATTTTTAGCTAAATTGGAGATTTTAAAAACCACGGTTTGATTAAAATATCGTTGATTTTGATTTGATGATTTGATATTGACCGCGAAAAGTGATTAGACGTTGATTTTGGGATTTTAAAGGCGAATTTTAAGTGATTTTGACCAATGATTTTGCCCAGCCCTGCCTCCAGTGTCATCGTCCCCTCCAATTACCATATTGTCTCCCATGGAGTGTGGTTTAATTCAATTTATATGCTAGGTTAGGTTAAGTTAGCTTAGGTTTAAGCCTAAAATATAGCAAAACAATGATTAAAGTTTGCGGTTTTACGTAAAGTCTAACCTTACGACTGGGGAAATACAAAGAAAACGCAAAGGTAGCGCTGGAGGCGACATAGGTTGGGGCTTGGTTTACTCTTTAACCAAAATAAACCCATGGCCGAATCCGTATCTTTTAAATAAACGTTACTGCATACACTATGCGGTCAATCGTATGATTTGACTAATACGGAGCATGTGGAGTTCTACTGCCGTTAAACTAAGTTGTGTGAAGGCGTTATTTAATTCGAATCATTGAATTTTGCAGTGCTTGATCTCAGTGCTGTACTTGTGTACTGGAAGCGTGGGACCGCTGATCAATTACGTGAGCTTCGTTTTGTGGGTATCCACGGGCGTGGCAGTTGGAGCTTTAATTCGTTTGAGATACACCAAACCGGATCTTCCCAGACCAATTCGCGTACATATTTCTCTGCCAATAATTTACGTCTTCTGCACCACGGTTCTTATCCTCTGTTCAATCTATGCGGACTATGAAAGCACTGGTAGGTGATGTACTGAAGTGAATATGTGAAGAATATGTGTTTGTATGTAATTAAAACTCGAAATTTTTCCAAATTCAGGAATTGGCACCCTCATCACACTGACTGGTGTCCCGGTTTACTTCATTGCATTCCGCGGACGGAAGAGTGGCAAGGCGAAGGGTTCTGGAGGTTCCTGTGGATGCATGGATAAATTGACAACAATACTTCAGAAATTACTCAACGTCATTCCACAAGAGACCGGTGCAGTTGCGCTGTAAACAATCAATTGGAAAATTGAGTATACAGAATCTTTATTTGTAAATGAGGAATCACAATACCTTCACATGCCTCCTTGGTGTGTCTAATATTTCCGCATTTAAATTTTAAAATGCTTTTACCAGTGCAAAGTTTTAGACTATCTTGAAAAATTGTTACCCACTATCTAATTTTAATGTCTGGACTTATTTTATGTTAAGCATTTTCTAATAAATATAAAAACAACCGGAAAACTTATCTCCTTGTTTGACTGGAAATTCAATTTAAAATAATTTTAAAAGCGTGCGATATACACCCTGCCCTGGTGTTTGTGTGTTGACTTGCTGCGTGCGGTTTGGCTTGACCAAGCGTACAAGTAAATATGGAATATTTCGGCAAACGTAGATTTTAGAACATTCGAAGATCCTACGACTCAGCAATTTTACTATTGTACTTCAGTCGATCGACGACGGAAGAATCAGCAGGAACTTGCAAAAGTAAATATTGGGCTCGGTCAAGTAGAAGTGGAAAGTAGGATTTCGATATTGCAAGAGGCTGGACAAAATCATTCGATTTTGAAAGTAGATGATTTTGGTAATCTGAAAGATTTTGATTTTCGGATTTTGATTTTGAAGAGATGACCGGATTATGTATTATTTTGATTTTGTAGTTACTATCTATTTTGGTTTTTGATCTGGAAAATCAGGATTTTCAGCTTTGGAAACTTTAAATCACGATTTGATATGAAAATCACGAATTAAAAAAATATATCTGATTTTGATGATTGGCTTTTCGCGGCGAAAAGTGATTGCTTTTGATTTTGGGATTTTGAAGGCGAATTTTCGATGGCTTTGGTCTATGATTTTGAAAGTCATTTTTTAAATGATTTTGCGCAGCCCTGTATTGCAGATGCTGGATTCTTTTAATCGCCATTAATTTCAAACTACAAGCTTATTTATTGAACCTTTAACATAATTTAGAGATTGTTATAAAATCAAAGTATTGATGCGACGAGATTTCTGAACTGTTTGCAATTATTACCGTTTACAGTACGAATTCGCGCACGTTGAATTGCTAATTCGAAATTCCATAGCCTTATTTTAGCCTTATTCGCATGGAAATAAATGATGCAATGGAAAGGTACGCTTGCTCGGAGAAATGAAGTACTGCACAGAGATGTCGCTCAGCGTACACTCATCCCATTCAAATTCCTCACACAAAGCATGGCCAATGGCATGCATGGTGTGAATTGTGAATGTGAAGTGAATGTGAGTGAATGTGAACATCGAACAGAAGAACACTGAAAACGGCAAACGGCATTGAAGGCCAAAACCAAAAGCACACACACTGCCAAAAGCCAGCCAAAAGCCAAGTCAGGCGCCGAATTAATAGTCCTGCACTGGAATAGCAAATAACAGAACAGAGCCATAGGTTGCATTGCATTTTGCAATTCTGGGCTCTAGAACTCCTGAGCTCTTCTATCTGCCTGGATTTTGTTGCACTGTTCTGCTAGTGTGAAGTGAACCCACG